>JAPSGF010000086.1:671501-827698 GCA_035772895.1 Perdix hodgsoniae
TTTTGTCCCCGCTGTCACGAGTGAGCTCTAGAGAGCACCCCGTGACAAACACGCAGTAGTTTCCATTAAAAAATTTAAATGTAGTTTTAAATTTATAATTTGATAGACTTCTATTTCTCCTCATCGAGTACATCTTCAGGAAAACCCAATTTAAAAATAAGAAAGCAAGGAAAACAACATTTTTGAAAGCTTGTCTCAGCACTAACTTACTTTCTTTTTGTCATGAGCTAAACTTGAGAGAAGTATCAAAGAAACAGATGTAATAAGTTTTCTTGAAAATTAATGGCTGGATAGAGAATTCATTCCTAAATTTGCACCTTCTTTGCAGAAGCTTGCTGTTGGAACTTACTTGCTCTATCTGAATCTGCCACAGAAATTCCTATTCTCTCTCAAGACAAAAGACAAAAAGGGAGATGGAGTTACTGCAAGAGATTTCTAAGCAAAGCTGGAGATACTTGGAGAGGGCCTGTAAAAGGAAGTTCATAGTAGAAGAAGTGAAGCAAGATTATTGTATTGGAGAGAGCATGACTTTCTTGATTCTGTTATCACTGAGTGGTTTATTTTTAACACTATCAGTTTTTAGTTTAGAACTGTCAAATTGTGGCTCTTTGACAACCAGTTTAAATAGTTTTTAACTGTAGGTGTTGACTATAGTTAATAATAAAAAATATATAATAATATATTTTTTATCTTTCCTGCTACTAGAGTGCCATTATTTGCTTCTGAGGCTGTTGATGGTTTGGTAGTGTAGCTAGAATCTTGAGTACTTCCAATGGAGGTGGGACATTTCTGTAAGATTTCTTTTCATTAACCCATGTTTCTGCTAAAGGAGGTTGATAAGATAAATCACATTTGAAAAGGCTTACTTAAGAAAAAGGAAAGAGGCTAGGGGACGATGAGAAATTAATGCAGAAATGGATAAAGTGTTAGGGAAAGGAATGGGATAGATGACAATGCTTTAAAAGCAAACATGTCATATGCTGCAAATTTAGAATGGGAAGACTTCTGTGGTGTTAGGAGAAGTTGCACACTTGGTCCTTCCCATGTGTTGTTAGGGGAGAGCATGCAATGTAGAACAAACATGCTACAGTTTTACTTCCAATGTTCTTAATGACAGTGAGTGCTCTCCTGGGAATATTTTTCAGCTGCCTCACAATGTTTCTTCAGTGGATTCATCCAAAAGTTATTTTCACTGTCTTTTCCTTTGTTCTCTTCAAGACAATAAAAGTCATTGACACCTCAGACAAGTGATAGCTCCAGTTTCAAATTTAAGTATTTCACAACAGCTTCTTCTGCTGGGCTAATAGTCAACAGAAAGCTCAACTGGTTTTATTCAATTTGTTACATCTCGTTCTTAGTATCCCCTTACCCGTGGTTTCTCTGCCCTATTTATTTCCATGGAAACTACTAAAGATACAAAGGGCACAGTAACGCTATTTGATAGAGCAAATTCTCAGCTACAAAACACTATTTTTCAGCGCAGTCACCACCATTAGCTATGCATTTTTGCCAGCAGTGAACAAGAGCTTGCTTGCATTGTACCAGTGACTGTACCAGTGACAGTAACCCACTGTCGCCACTGCTGAAACACACCATCCACTACCTCACTGTGCTAACATCCACAATTTGATCTTCATAAATGTTCAGCTAGCATCAGTGAATGTCAGGGGGTGCATTTTATCCTATACCCCTTTGCTTCATATGCACATCCATGTCTGATGCCATTTTGTCAGACTGCCCTTTGCCTACCATCTGCCACACAACAACAAAATGCAGTGGAATATTGGGAGGAGCATTCAACCTCTATTGCTATCCCACCAACATCTGCCTCTAATGTCATGAGCAAACATAATAAAATAGAAAACGCTACTTTTGGAGCAGTCTTCATATAAGACTGTTAAGAGTAGTAAGAGATACAGATTAACTTTTTGGAAATAGTACTAGAGAGTTATCACTAAGATGTCTGAAATCATAGCCCAAGTACAGAATGCATCTTCTCTCTTCCTTCTCTTGCCAGAAAAGATAACAGGCGTAAATAAAATTATCAGGAAGAAGGTTCATACAATATATAACAACTGTGGAAAGGGTTTCTCAGAAAGTCAGTGACTTACTATATATGAAAATAAATAACCTTAGAGTATTAACCTTAGTGTTCAAAAAACATTTGGATGCGGTGCTCAGGGACATGATTTAGTGGTGGGTTGCTAGAGTTAGGGTAGTATGGTTAGGTTGTGGTTGGACTTGATGATCTCGAAGGTCTTTTCCAACCTGAGCAATTCTATGATTTTTATCAAGTTATGAATGTAATACAAATAGGAGGACAAGAAGTAGCACTTATTCACCTATTCTGAAATGGAGAGGCCAAGCTAATTTACTCTCTGTCTAAAAGGTAACTAGCAGATGGTATTTAGAGGAGATTCTACATCACAGAAGGCAGTTAAACATTCCTTAGAGGAGGAGGCATTCATATAGAAAAAGGAAAGCATTGTAGTTTAGTGTACCATGGCTGCTAAATAGTTTGGTCTTAAAATGCCAGTAGTGTGGGTTAGGAGGAAGCTGCAAAAAGGGTAAAAAACTGTCCTAGACAACGTTTAATAATTTTAGTTTATTCAGTTTACTTTCCCCCCCCAAATGATGAAAAAGAATCTGTGAATGGGAAACATGCTGGTAGTAGAAGGTTTGTGAGTCTTGCAGTTAAGTAAGTTAAAAATGACTAGAAGCTGGAATAAAGCAAACTCACTCTAAGAAAGTCATTTATAAATTCATTGGAGATTTTAAGATTTATCCACAGCCTGTTATTTTTTATATATATATATATATGTTATGTAATATATATAATATATATATAATATATATGTTAAATATTTATAGTTTATACAGAGCTTACTCATATTACATACCTTTTTGGAATAATCTTTCAAAGTAGTTTCTGGTTATGTTGTTGTTGTTTTGTTTTTAATATCCTTCCCCTTTCTCCAGCCAGTGTAGCCTTTGGACATGCAGTGCAATACTGAAGTTGATCACGATTCAGACAGTACACACTAGGGACGTGATAAAACTTCCTCCATTGGAGAAAATACTGCTCTACACCATGACCATATACCCAAGAGCAGAATGCTCTTGGGTATATGGTTTAATTTTTACGTGGTACTGTGTGGAGCCAGGAGTTAGACTCAGTGATCCTTGTGGGTCCTTTCCAACATAGAATGTTCTGTTATTCTATGAAAATTAAATATTTTTCTAGATTAAATACAGATATAAACACTGACATCACAACCACTACTTTTAAATATAACTTTTTGCCCTAATTTCTTAATGCATATAATTTCCTACTTAATAAAATACCCTTTTCTGTTGTTTCTCTAGAGGGAAATCCATTTGTCCAAGCAATACCTTAACTTCTGTGCTGGATAAAGAAATGAAGAGCAGGCCTCCACCTCCTATTCCTCATTACAAACAAACAGATAAGTAAGAAACTTATTTCAAAAGTTCTGTGCTCAGTTACTTGAAAGGATGTTGAACTTCAACTTTATAATCCCCAGGTCTTCGTTTTTCCCTACCCCTGTGATACACTGGAGCTTTCTGCCTGTACTAGTATATTCTTTCCATGAGAAGTAAACATAAAATGAAGTGTTAACAGAATGTAGAGTTGACTGTGTGATATAAAAGCAGTAATAAAACAAATATTGTGGATCTAATCTTTATATAAATACTAGGTAGTTAAGAAGATATGGATGTTTCAGAGGTTATGTATTTGAACAGTGAGTATGTGTACTTTTTTCTAGTGGATACAGTAGTCCCACAACTGGCTAAATGGGAACTATGCTTTTCTCAGATACTGAAAAGTACTTAAGATGGAGTACATAAGGCTCCTTGGTGAATAGTCTAGTAGAACAGTTTTTATTTTGTATGACCTGCCAGTTTCAGGCACCTGTAGGAATCTCATAGTTTGGAAATTTTTTAATAAGCGGCTTATTCTTTGTACATATTTGTCCTTAAGAACTCTTCCCCAGGTTATTTCCAAAATAGCATTTGAATTCTTGTCCTCTGAAAAACTATTTGGAGAAAGGAACAAGTTAATTTTGCATTAACTATTGCAGTAGCTATTAAGTAGCATCTTAAATAGATGCTGCTGAAATACATAGTAGACTGTTTTGAGAAAAATGTAAATTCCTTTAGAATTCACCTAAAGCAAACCACATGTCTAAAAAAGCTGTTTCATTGTGTAACTTAATATGAATTTTCTACAGCTTGTTCCTTTTATTTCCACCTAGTTCTGCAGCATTTCTGTTTTCAGTGACCTTAGTGAAAGGGAATTATGTAACAAAATTGCAAAGGACCTTCACTATTTATTTTAAATAGAAAGAAAATTTCTTTAGAATTATGTAAAAAAATCTGCTGGAAGACTTCATACTGTCTTAGGACAAAAATCTTCACAATGTTTAGATTTCATGTTACCATATTGTGGTTTAACAATGACAGGCAGCTAAGCACCAACTCTCACTCCCCTTCCTCAGGACAGGAGGAGAAAATATGATGGGGGAAAAAAAGCTTGTGGACTGAGATAAGGACACAGAGATCACTCATCAATTACAATCACATGCAAAACATGTAAGGGTAGATTAACTTCTTCTCTGTTGATAACAGACTACAGCAGTGAGAAGTTAAAGGAAGCTAAAACCATCTTCTTCCTTCTGTCCACTTGCTTCTACCTCCTCCCCCTTCTTGGCATGAGGAAATGGGTTGTGGTCAGTCCATAATGCTTTCTCGTTGCTCTTCTTTCTCCTCACTCTCTGCCCCTGCTCCAGCATGGGGTCCCTCCCGTGGTATGCAGTCCTTTGTGAACTGATCCATTGTGAGCTTCCCCAGGTTGCAGTTCATCAACTACTGCTCCCTTATGGGTTCATACTGTGCGGTAGAGTCCTTCAGGAATAGACTGACCCATGTGGATCCCCACCAGCAGCAGTTCCTCTGATATCATTTGCTTTTGCATGGGCAACTCTCCAGAGGCTGTAGTTCCAGCCCGGAGTCTACTATTGCAGAACTCTCTGTAAGCTGCAGTTGCCTGCAGGCCTCATCTGCCTGCTCCACTCTGGGCTGTACCATGTAGATCTGCTCTGAAGCTGTGCACCATAAGCTGCAGGAGACAGCCTGCTCCACCATGGTCCTGTTTTTAGACTGCAAGGAAATTTCTGTGGCAGCACCTGGAACACCCATTCCTCCTCCTCCTTCACTGACTATACTGACAGCAGGGTTGTTTACCTCAAATTTTCCCAGTCCTCTCTTCCAGCTGCTGTTGCACGGTATTTTTTGCCTTTCTTAAATATGCTCTTACAGAGGTACAAGCAGCTTTGCTCATTGGCTCAGATTTGGCAAGCTGCAGTTCCATTTTTGAGCTGGCTTGTATAACAGCTTCTATTACCTTCTCTTCTTTTACAAATGCAGTCCCTGCAGTCATCTAGCTACCAAAGCTTTGCTATGTAAACCCAATGTACATATATGTTTTTTGTTATTCTTGCTTTTAAAAATGAGCAGATTTGACCAGTGAGCACTACAAAAATATTCCTTTAGCTCTTTCCTTTAGAAAGGCGTGTTGAATATTTAATCTTCAATACATTATTGTTTTTGCAATAAGTATTACTAATAAAAGTTAGTTTCTGGTAAAAGCCAAAATGTAATTGATTAATTCAGCCACACATGGATGTATTTAGTTTTCCCAAAAATCACAGTTAAAGGCTTTCTGAAATGGTAAGATATTTTCATTAGAATATAATTTAGAACTGCCATCTACCAATGCAGTGTGCAAGTGCACACTGAGACATTATGAGAATTTGTGACTTCAGTTTACTTCTGTCTTGTTTTTCGTGCACAGTGAGTAATATCTACTATTCTTATAATTTCAGGAATAGTGGAAGCAGTGGTTTGTCCAAACCATTAAAAGAAGAGCCAATTATTGACTACTTTGATGTCCAGGACTGAAGTCATTGATGTAGAATTATGACACAGAAGCTCACAGGTGAAGATACTAAATTACTGCAGAAGGTGCTTTTTGGTTATTTGTCAAATGAGTACTTGTCCAACATATCCATGGTTTAACATCTAAGGCTGGATTGCAATACTTTACCTAAGTGCATTGTACCTAACAGTTGTACCATTTTTTTTTTTGAAAGCTGGGTTGTCTGCACCTTTTTAAATCTAATATGCTTTCAGAATGATGTGAATTTTCATCTGTGCCGTGAAAGTGAGAGAAAATTATCAAACAGATTATTTTGGGTAATAAGAATAATAATTCTTACAGATTTATTTTGATGTATCTCATGCAATTTAAAATGAACCAGGAATTATCTGTTAAAAACATTAATGGGAATATTCTAAAAGCATTTTCTTATGTTATTAATTTACTTCCATGTTAGTGTGGTAAATCTGGGAATTTGAGTTACTCTTCTGTGTGCAAGGAAATATAAAACTTAGTCACTAACTATGAATATACACTCCAGATGTCACAAAAGCACAGACTTCTTTTGCTATCTGAAGAAAAAAGATTTGAAGAAGGTAGAAAATTAAGGCTTATTCTGTTGTATCTCAAGTTTGACATTAAAAGAACAGACAAGAAAATTATTGATGTTATGTTATTTGAGACACCAAATGAGATAATATTTAATATTATTATTGTAGTGTTCTATTTGGTTTATATTTTATTTAAATAAGTTAGTTTGGTGGTCTTGGGTTGTTTTTGGTGGTTATTTTTTTTTGCATGGTTTTGTTCATGATTTATAATATTTTTTTGTACTTTGAGAGCACAAGGGAGTATGTGAAGTTTGAGCTAAGTATGTTTAGAGTTGGAGCAATATTTGTAACATTTCTAAGAACATTTGTCTTAGCTCTTTGCCACTGGGAGATATTTCTTGCATGGAAATGCCATGAACAAAATGCCATGAGTATATCGTGTAAGAAGCAATTTCACAGATGGTGTATTTGTTCCAGATTATGAGGTAGGGTGGATGAGAAAACTCTTAAGTCTGATTCAAAGTGACACAGCTCTAACTTTTGTTACCAGGACAGTGCAAGGCAGCAATCCATGCTTAGATTCATGTAGTTAATGGTGAAACTGCAAACCTTAAATGTGAAGAATTGTGTGGCTACGTTTCATTCTCAGCATCATGAGGTTGTGAAACATGAAAGAGTGAGCAGCAAATTCACCACATCTGCCTCCAAAACCTTTTCAGAATTAAAATGCATGTTAATGCAAATTGTTGTGCTTCTTATTTTGCATATGTTCCTAAATGCCTCAAATGCATATGCTTCTGTTATAAGAACAGTTACCAGAAGGATTCTCAGTTCTTGAACTTTTAATTTGCATGTAGTGATTTAAATTTATTTTCACATTTTTTGTATTACATTTAGTGAACAGAAATGAAAGATAAAATGACAAAGCCTACAGTGCCCTTAGTTTTTTTTAAGCAAATTAGTGTTTGATCCTACAAAGTGTACCACTTTGCTATAGTCAGTTAAAGAAATAAGTTGCTTGGCATCTTTTCAGTAATTTATTTCTTCAGATCCCATCTCTAAGAGTAATGTATCTATTCCCAGTGCTTGCAGTGCCAGCTCACTGTGGCTAGACAAAGGGTAATTTTGGTCTAGAAATTCATTGCTATGTTAGTATTTCCAAGCTATTAACTGCTAATAGGGAGAATGTACATAGTTATACTGCAGAGGTTTGTTCTGGACAAGAGCTGTCACGTGTCTGGTGAGCTGAAAGTGTGTCACATCCCTCTAATACAGTTGGTATACCGTAGGTATAAAAAAAGCATCATCAAAAACAAAAACACACCTAATTGATTGGGTTGATATTAAATAGCATAAGGCTTCAGCCTTTCTTAACTTTTCACCCACACTGAAGTGAATACAGTTATAATGCTTCTCATCTGTACTTCTGATTTGAAGTAGAAAACTGAAAAGGCTTCCATTAACATTACATTCAGCTCTGTTTCAGTTTTTTTTCAATCAAATTACATCTGACATAAAAATATGAACTTGGTGAGATGCACTTCAGCAGTCAAGTATTCTGCTACTATTCTTACTAAAACCCAGGTATCTTTAGCTTCTCAAGTTGAAACTAGTAACTACACTGCATCAGTTCATACTGAGAAGTCATACTCATCACTATACATCTCAACTGCATGAATATCAAAAATTTTATGTAGATATGTATATTAAACATCTTTAAATCATGGCTGGAGCTTATCTGTAGTTATGCATCAAGTCATATGTGGAAAAACATTTGGTTTGAACTGCATTTTAGTAACTTGGTTAAAACATGATACTACATATCTACCATCTAGGGAAATGATACCAAAAAGAATAAGTATGGATGTCTTTCTTCCTAGAATACAGTAACATGGCCTTAAAAAGGAACTCAGCAATGTATAACAGAGGTGTTTGCTCTGTTCTCATTTGCTTTGGCTGCAGTGTCTGTGACTTTCACATGGAATAGTACTAAAGGCTGTAGTTTTGAAATTTATGATAACTCATCTTCTTACTGCACGTGTGCCTCATGGAAATAATTTTCAATTAGCTATTTTGTAACTCCTTCAGCAGACCTCTACACCTTTTATCTGATAGAAAAATGAATGGATAACAGTGATCTTTGCATCAGTGAAGTCAGTAGTAAAATCTTTACTGACATCACTGTAACCAAGACTTAAGCTTGAATATACTAACCATTTTCCACAGCCCTCAAAGTAATGTTGTTTCTTGTATACTTACTTGATGCAGGTGTTCTGCAATAAGCATCCTTTGAAATAACTTGTGATGTAAGTTAGAATTCATGCAACTTCATGAAGCGCTTTTAAAATCGTGTATAAAATAGATATTTTTGCATTTTGGCTGTGATATTACCTATATTGTTTAATGTGCTCTGAGTATTAACTGCTTGGATTTAACCTAAAGTTGTGTAGGATGCTTAAGTAGACCTCAGTACCACCATTTCTGTGGCACTTCTGTACAATATCTGCCACATAACGAAATGAGCAAAGTAAGAAAAGTGTTTTAGAACAATTGTAAGTTATTTGTTGAAAGATTCTTATTTGACTTGATTGGGTTTTTGTTTATTTTTTGAAGTTATTGGTGTAAAATGACCTTCTTTATAAAGCTGAAATAAAAGTAAATTGAAAAGTTCTGTGCTTTGAATTGTTTGCAATCTCTATTTTGGTATTTCAGAGCTGCCAGAGCCCCTTCAGGATTTTAATGGGACAGATTAATAAATGCCTATCTGACAGAGTCTCCCCAGGACTTTCACTGGGCAGTTTCACAAACATTTAAAAAGAACAGACGATTTATGGAAGGGATGGACATAACATTGGGTATTGCAACTGATAAATGCACTAGCTGCCTATAGTGTGAATATATAATAATAATGCTAGCAAAATACATGATACCTCAGGTAGTCTTCTCCAAGAGGTGAGATGTAATGCTTAGAAAGAAATTGTCCCTGCCTCGGTGGAAGAAGAGGAACACAGCTTCCCCTCTGTTAGCTCTCCTCTCTCCTTCATTCTCTTTTTCTTTCTCTTCCCCTTCTCCACTGTGCTACCCACAACATACTTTCCCTTATATCCTAAACCTTATTTGTTTCCCATACTGGGGTGATGTTTAACATGATCTGGCAGAGAGTTGAGTACTACAGTCATGTATATTTAGCATGTTCTTCTAAGAGGTCATTGTCATACAGGGGGGCTGTTAATTTTAATATTAATCTCATGGCTAATGAAGCAAAATTCTCACTCCTTGTGGCTTTCAAGATTCTGCTCTGGAGCTGTTTTTCTGCTCATTCCCACAGCCTTCAGCCAAAACAGGGCTGTTCTGCTGCCACAAGACTCCTCCATCTGCTGCTTTTTATGCCAGTCTCAAGGACTTCCATCACCAAGGTACACAAAGATAAGCAGGCATCAGCATTTTTAATATGATTACTATGATTTTAATGTGTACCTGCTGTTGCTTGCCCTAGTGAGATAAAGGAGGGGCAACGGATGTCTCTTGCATGGATATTTACTTTGCTTGCCCTCATATCTTTTTGTGAAATTGTGTTCAGGAACTGCCGCCTAGTGAATAATTCAGCTTCTAAGGTCCAGTCTTTTGATGTATCCCGCCTTTTATTCTCTGAAAGTGTAGAAAATTTATTCTTATTATTATTGAATTGTATTGAATTATATAATTCAAGAGCTGGAGGGCTTCTTTTATGAGAAGCTGTAATAAATTAAATTAAAATTTAATGAATTTTTTAATTTAATCATAATTAATTAAAAACATTAAAATAACCATTGTAAGAAAAAATGTGTATTAGTCTGACATTTTTCTGTAGGAGATGAGAACAAAAGAATTGTCTCTGTTTAAAAATCACACATGTAAAATAAGTTTACATGTTTTACTAGGGAGCATTTTTGAAGAAATCTAAGTTGTGGTGGCAAGTAAAAGTCTATGGTGAAAACTGGTGTTTGCATGTAATGGATAGTTCCTTGTCAAACAGTGTAGGAAGGATTGTACTTTCCATTCAAGGCCCTTACAGGTATTGGTGTCTTTAACAAGCAACTCAGGGAATCTCAGACTTTACTGCTTACCCAGTGAGGTCTTCCTTACTGTCTGTGAGGACCTCCTCACAGATATTAATAAATACTATTTCAGGAAGTGTAAAGTTAAAGCCTTAGCTCAGTAACTCCTGGGTAAGTACTGATTTAGGCTGGTGGTTAAATTCAGTATTTTCGTGTCAAATAAATAGATAGCAAACAAGTTTCTAAATAAGTATGCTTGTGTGATTGCTTACGAAGGACGACTGTTCAACAACTTCAGTCAAAACTCAATGCAATTCTAATAATTTTCTATTGAAGTGGGCAATAATTAAGCAAGCGTTAGATTCACACCATTGAAATCTCACTGAAGTAGATTATTGTTTATTTCTGATAACTTTATTGAAGGGATGCTACATCTTACTTGCTGACATCTAGATCATAAAAATGATGACTGATGCAATGATTTTATTGTTGTTATTATCTTGTAGAGCTCCCATTTTTTTCCAGTTCTGACTAAGAGGAATTATTCTAGTTTTTATCATAAACGTAGTTAAAGCCTTGGGAATGAGCACACAAAACTATGCAAGTTGTCTAGAAGCCAACATAGTATAAAGAGAACTAGAGGCAAAGGAAGTTGTGCCAGGTGGTAGTAAGTTGAACTTGAGCTAGCAGTGCACCCTTGTGGCAAGGGGAAAACAGCCTCCTGCTGTGCTGTATGAAGGGGGTGTAGACAGCAGGTTAAGTGATTGCTTTCTTTTATTCAGCGCTTGTGATCTTTCTGGTGTTGGGTATAGATAGCTATGGGTTTCCTAGTGCTGTAGAAACCTGATCAAACTGAGTCACCAGGTTAGTCAGGGGATTAATCACATGCCATACACGGAGAGGTGATGGAACTGGGTTTTTTCAGCCTCAAAAAGAGAAGACTAAGGGGAGATCCACTGTAGAAGGATGGAAGGAAAGGGGCACAAGCTGAAACACAAGAAATAACTGCAAAGTATTTTTTTACCATGAAAATGGTAAAACACAGAATTTGCCTAGAAATGTTCTAGACTGTCAAGGCCCTGAGCAATCCATTATAAGTGGACATTCTTTTAGCAGGCAAATGGACAAGATCAACTCTTGAGATCCCCTCTAACCACCTGAGTTATAAAACTTCGGATGGTACATTCAGGATGTCTCTGGTTCTTAGGTATCCACAAGCACTTCAAAGAAGTCATCTCTGACTTAAAGGATACTACTCCTTGTTCACAGACCTAGTTCTTAGGATAGCAGTTCTTAAACTGGAAGGCATTACATCAGCTGAACAGTGGGCTTACAAGTATAGTGGTCTTACAAGTATCAAATAACAGTAATGAAGACACAGAACGTGTTTATAATTCAGAGGTTTAGGAAGGAGGAGGATAACAGTGTATTGATTTGGTCCAGCAACTAGAACAAGGTCAGGCACAATCTGGCCGTCTGCCATCTGGCTAGATTACAGTCAACAACAACAACAAGATGGACAGAGATACAATTTTTCAATATAATCAAGAATACTTTTGGTGAAGTTGGCATGGTCCAATAAATTGGAAGGGTTTTTATGGCTGTGGGAACAGCAAAAATGTCTTAAGGCTGACCTGACAGATTACATGTGTCATTATATTACATACGGTTGTTTTTAACTTGGAGCAATTGGATGATCCAGAAACAGGTAGGAATAGAGAATAGGCTAGCAGAAAGAAGATGGAGGTCACCCAGATGTGGGCAGTGAGCCTTTCTGGTTGCAGTCTATTGTATGTACCACCTCTACTCTTTTGTTTTTGATCAAAATCTGACTGACCCTGTGAGGAAGGAAAATATAAGAACAAGTTCCAGAGGATAAGCTGTGTTCAGTGATCAAAAGACACTGAGATACTTAGCCTAGCAAGAAGTGGTGGAATCTATGTGCTTCAGGAATACCAACAGAAGGGTGTAGGTGTAACTGCACTGAACTCTGGAGAGTCTATGTGACAGTCACAGCTGCAGCTCTTCTCCCTTAATTCCCTGTTCTCACTCAGATTTAGGTTTCAGGTATTCCTTCTGCTTTCTCAGGCTTCCTATTCTCAGAGCCAACAAGTCACTCAGTCTGCTCATTCAGGTCAGAGGTACCGTTATCATCCCTCCCAGTCTTATTCTGTGTAATCTTTTCTGTAAGAAGTTTATTCCACCTATGTTCCTTTTTTGTCCTGTCCAATTGTGAGGACAGGTCTTCCTCACAAAGACCGTGTTTAAAGGATAGATCTGTTGCAGTCTGAGTAATTTCTGACTCCTTTCTCTGAGATTACTTGCCTCTGTTTTCCTGACTTTGAGAGGGTAAATAATCGACTTTGTCCTAAGGAGGGATTAAATTGCCTTGTTCTAACAGGAATTAGAGTGAGACATATATATACTCTCCTAGATATGTGGAGTATAAGTATACAATTAAATATAAATACACAAGTATAAATATAGAAATACACTTTATGCACAACATCCATAAACAAAGGAAATCAATCCTAAGATATTTAAGGCCTTAGTATTAAAAGATTTATTTTTAGAGTAAACAGAATTTCTAGAACAGGAGTGACACTTAAGACATTTGTATTTTCCAGCTAAAGATCTTTTGTATAGCAGTGATGAGCTGAAAGAATGAGAAGTGTTCTTTCAGAGAACAGCCTACATTACCTATACCTTTAATCTGCAGTACCATTTGGAAGAAATGACTTCTTCCCACCACACTCTTATCTAAAGGCATAACGTGCTAAAAGAAAGAACATTTTGCAAACTTGGCATGACCTGTGTGGATGCTGTCCTACTCAATGCCATCACAGACTGCATCTATCCCAGAAAATCAGTTTCTTTTTATGTTCAGTAATTGCTGCTGACTTCCAAGAACAGGAAAAGCAGGACTAGAGATGGTTATAATGATTTTTAAATTAAGTTTAAGCTTACAGGGAAAATGATGGAATTTTGATCAGGCTGATGTACTGACGATACCTTTAATTTCCCCCAGGACTAAGCTGACAGATAAACTTATCTGGTTCTAACATTGATTTTCTACTGTGTTAATTACCTTTAGCACCTATGTTATCTACTTGCAGAACTCATCTCATACTGTATTCCAGACATTTCACGCTTTTAGTAACAGAAAACATTTATTCTAACCTTTTTACTCTGAGCCATTTTTTCCATTCCTGGACTGAACAGTTTTTTGGGTCATTTCTGCAATTGCTTAAGTATCCAGGCATCAGTTCCTGCATTGGAAATTGTAATATTGCTATGACTGCTACATCAAAAGCTTATTTGCAAGACCCACCACAACTTCATGTAATTACTGCTCTAAATTGCTATGTTAATCTAAGAAACTTGACTTATTACTCCTGTTCCTTATTTTCATGCTTTAATTTTCTAATGACTTACCTTTTTGTTTGTTTTAAGAAACATTTAAAAAGTCCTGGCAAACAAGTGTTTGCTCTCCTGTGCAACAGGAAGCAGAATACATTTCTGCTCTTCCATCCTGGGGAAGTGATGGACTTCTTCCTGCAAATGTAGTTGAAATTCATACCATTAAACCATTCAGGAAATAAACTTCTACTCTCTTACTCTTTGCAAGCTCTCTTCTTTTCTCTCTTTCCAGAATGGAAATCTGCTGTTCATTATTGCCAAAAAAGGTTGAGAGATTTTGATTAACCTTAATGTTCCAGAGAAGCATATTTCCCTTAAAAAAAAAAAAAAAGAAAAAAAAGTACACAACTTGCTTACTGAGAAACATCAGTTGACCCCTGCAGTTGTTCTAGGCAGGAATAAGTAGCCAATAAACTTCACTTTCATCAGTAACTCAGAAACTGTATTAGACTTGAACTATTAAACTTGGTAATACAGAAAACTGACAAGACTTGCAGATTTTGTTTTGCAGATAAAGTTGAACTCAGCTGGTGAGTGGGGCTCTCCGGCTACACAACATTCCTTCTCAGGAAGCAAGCCAAGCCCAAGAGACCCATTTCCTTTAGTGGCTGGCCCTTACATGAGCACAGGGTCCTCCACCCTTGGTCTGGTCCCATGAGGAGCACAGGTACAAACAGTTTGTGCTCCCCGGATCAGACACATGCATTCACCAGATGCTCAGTCATCAGTTCATACCGTGATCTGACAGTTCCCCTACACTCCACCGCTTCACAGCATGAACAGTGATTGGGCACATTGGGAGATAAGCCCATACACTGCCATTACAGCATATACCATCAACAATTCCTGTACATAATACAAGCCCATAAATCAGTTCACTTGTATGTGCAGGCTTTGTAGCTGTTGCACAATCACACTCAAGGTTCATAGTTGTTACAGGATTTATTCATTAGATGTTTCCAGAACATCCATTTTTTTCCTCAAGAATTTCCACCACCAGGTGCCACTGAAGTGCAGAATGCTGCAACGACCCTTCAGTGACACTGGAGCATATCAGAGTTCAGTGATACACTTCCGCTGATGGTCTTGTGGGCCACAAATCTCGGGAGTAAAACAAATGTTTAACCAGTACAAAGTGGGGAGTCCACCCTTCAAAGGCGGAAAAACCAAGCAGCAGTACTGCCCTAGGTCAATATTGCTGTCTGAACAGGGCATGCCCAGGCCATTCAAACCACTCCCTTTGGCCTGCTATTGAGAGCTGGATGACTGTATCAGCCACTAGAGAGGGAATTTGGACCTGCCAAAGCAATACCACTTCTGTTTCTTCTCTGGGATCCACGTACCAATTACCTGTGGATGTATTGATCCCCCTCCTTTCTAGTCACCTCCCTCACAGTGCAAGTAGGCTGTACTACTTTGATCCTACCTGCACCTCCCAAAGCCAATTAACCTTACAGTTCCCAGGCTCAAGGTGAAGGAGCAGAGTATTATTCAGCAAACCAACCTGGGGTTCCAAGCATACATTGTTTCCCTCAATTTAGATCCTAGATGGCAAGGCCCAAGTGAAGGCCCAAGTTGTTTACAATACATGCAGGGCACTGAGTCAGCCATCTCTGAGTCTTCCATTTAAATCTCTCAGCATCTCATGCAATGATTTGGTCCACCCCTGCAAGGACTGGGGGTTAACCTTCAGAGCAGCCTTTAGAATGCTATTATACCACTCCACCAGGCCTGCTCCTTTCAGATTACAGGGCAGATGGTGCCACCATTCAGTGATTTTCCTCAGCCTACTTCTGTACTGCTACACCCATAGAATGTATTCTTTGGTGTGATGCTATAATGTGATGGAAAGTACTGTGAGAGTAGCACTGTGGCAAAGCCTTTGGCTACAGCAAATTAGAACTAGCCGAAATGCAGCAGCCACAAATGCAGAAGGAAATGAAGGCCTCAGGTAGGCAGGAGTATCCAGCAAGAGATGCCCTCACCTCCACTGCCAACCCTTAATTGAGGTCTGGGAAGGGGTGGGTCCTGGTTCCACCCCTTTCAATCACTCAGTTGGCCCTGCCTTCCCACAAGGCATTCAATCATCGCCTCAGGCCATGACTTTGCATGCATTTCTGCTACACTCCTTCATGGCATGGATCAATGATTGAAAGTAAGCCCTTTCCATTACAGTGATCCAGTACACCACGACTCTTTGTCACAATTCTTGTGGTGTAGATTGACAAAATATGACTATTGATAATTGATTCGTGGTTGAGATTCATGTTCCTTTGTGGGTCAGTATTCAGGGGTTCTCCTGGAAGCACACGGTTGCTCAGACCAGGGAAGGCTTAGCTCAATTCATCAGTGCCATATAGTCCACCACCAGGTGTCACACTGATCTTAAAATGAACTGGAGCATCTTCATGTCATGTTGCTCTTCCTGGTGATCCTGTGGACTCACAGAGAACAGCTTAGATGTTTCAGAGACACCAGAAGGGGTAGGTCTGCCTTCCACAGCACAATATAGCCTGCATTCCTGTCCTGGGTCAACACTTTAGCTTGCACTGGCACATGTCCTGGCCATCTGTACCATACCCATTGGCCCAATATGGGGCTGCATGACTATATTGGGTACCAAAAGGGGAGGGTATCATGATTTGCCACAGGGATATAAGACATAACTAAGGTCCCCTTAGCAATGAAAACCTGAGTGTTGCCCAGTGTCTGCAGGCCATATACCTATTGCTGGGGAGACTACCTATCCCCCAACCTCCAATAATCCCCCCAGGGTACAAGAAGGCCACACCATTTAGGTGCTACTTGCACCTTTCAAAGCCATTCTATTCAGTGGGTACTTGGTTCTAGGTTTTCAGGAACAGGGAGCAGATTATTTTCATGGTCAATTTGGGATCTTACCTGATTACTGGTGTAACTACTACCTGTAATTAGGATCCTAAACAAGGAGGCCCACATTGTCCATAGCATCTTCAGAGCACTGGGTCAGCCACCTCTAGGCCTTTCATTCAGGTCTTGCAGAGTTTCATAGCCTCTTCATCCACCCCTGCAGGGACTGAGAGTCTACCTTCAGGGCAACCTTAAGAATATCATTAAAACATTCAGTAATCCCTTCAGATTATATGGCAAGTGGAATCACTGCTCAAATATTGTTTCCTTCTGCCCTGTGTTGTACCACTGTGCCAGTAAAAATGAGTCCCTTGGTTGCTCTTGATGACTTGAGGTGTCCTGTAGGCACCCATCAGCTTGATGAGTGCCTTGATGGTATATGCCTGGTTCACTCTCAGCACTGGATAGGCCTGCAGTAGCCCACTTGCTGGGTCAGCTCAGGTCAGGACATATCTCACCCAATCAGGTCAAGGGAGGGGCCCAATGTAATCAACCTGCCATCGCTGGAGAGGACTGGGTCCTCTAGCAAGGTGGGCTGTTGTTTTAGGCAAAGGTCTCCGTCTCATCTTGGAGCAAGCAGACTCAGCATACCTGGACAATATCAGATAGTTGTATGGGCAGCCTCCATGCTTTAGCAGCTGCCCACATTGTCTTTTGTTTAGCATGCTGCAACATCTGATGTAACCTGTGGGTGATGTTTTCAGATGGTGAGTCCTCAATCCAAACTTGGACCAGTGTGTCGGATTCATCGTTTCCCGGTGACTGTAGGGGTTGGTAGCCAGTCCCATGTCTAACCACGTATCTCTGCCCCAGATTGGTCAGGCATGAATAGTCCTGTTCTGGGAGGCCCTCTGTGCAATTCAAAGAGTGAACCCCAGTACACAGCCCAACTATCTGTGCAGATGTTCAGGATACTATCACCAGATTCCTTGACAGTTCCGTCCACATGGCTCAAAGTTCTGCCCATTGGCCACTCTGACCATCCCTTCCTTCAAACCAGGCTGTTTCAGTGGAGAGATGGTATGCCATCGCTCGTTGGGTTACCCTTGCAGGAGCCATCCATACACCAGGCATCTTCAGGGATGGGATATTTTCCTTCCTGAACCAGACTCTTCTTTGGTGGAACAGCCATTGTCTCTTCTGGCGCATTGCTGTGATAAGTCACTGGGCCTAGGATCTTCCAGAGCTCTTTCAAGGGTGGTGAAGGCAGACTACTCCTCTGGCTGAGATAGGTGACCCACTGTGCCACTATCTGTGTTTGGGCCACTCCTGTCTTAGGAAGGTGGGTCAGATCTTTTACCCACCCATGAATTGCTTAACTCTGGCTTCAGATGTTTGGGTTATTGGCTCTACTGCCTGTAGCATGGAGTAGGCAGCCAATAGCTGTTTTCAACCATACTGTATCTCTTTTCTACTCCATGCCAAACCTGAAACCAGAACCCAACTGGGGTTCAAATGAAATTTTGGCACTGCCATAGGCCTCAGCCAAACCCATCCTGAGTTATGTGGACATCTAGTTCGGCTGGAAGAATAGTATCAACTATACCTTCTGCCTGATCTGTTTAACAGCTAATTTTGCTTGCTGGAGCACCTCTCTTTCCATTCACCCCCAGTCCCATGTTTGGCCTTTGTTTGCGAGTCGATAGAAAAGCCTCAGCAGCTCTGCTAAGTAAGGTATAAAAAGAAACATCTCAACATACCCAAAAATTCTTGCAGCTGCCTTGGCACAACAGGCACTGGGAACACCTGAACCTTGTTTATCAGTGCACTGGGCAGTACTTTGGTCTTTCCTGACCCAGGAATTTCACAGACAGGCCTGGTCCTCACACTTCTTGTGTGTTTATAGCCCACCCTTTTTCTTGTAAATGAGCAGTTAACGAGTCTACTGTCTTTTCTAATGCCTTCAGTGAGTCAGTTGTCAGCATGGGATCCACTCATTAGTATAGTGATACCTTTTAACTAGGTATGACAATAGGTTGGTGAACACATGTAGCCATACATAGGGTAAATGCAAACTGGTCTTGGGATTCTTCATAAATGGAAGTACTGAAGAATGCATTTGCCAAGTCTAGGACACAATTGTAGGTTTCTATCTCCCTGCTTCACGTGCCCATCAGGAAGGTAATACTGGGTATGGCTACATGAATGGGCAGCCTGACCTTATTTAAGCTCTCTGTAAATTAGTTGTCTTTCTATGTGCTGTCTGACTTCTGTACAGATCATATGGGGGAATTACATGGTCTATGTGCAAGTCCTACAATCCCTGCTTTTTCCAGCTCCTGCACCATTCCAGAGCTTCCCTCTTGACCCCCAGGAGTCTATACTGTTTAGTATCAGCAATCCTGCATGGACTGGGCAAGTAAATAGCTTGTGTTTCACGTAGCCTCTTAATATCACCTGCACCATCCCAATATTAATACATTTCTCTCTCAGCCTGAGTTCTACAGTTGTCTGGAGTGTAACACCCCATAGTATGTCTATGCCCAGGATATACTCTGGGATTGGAGCAACAGACAATTTATACTCCAGGGGTGGGAGATACCCAACCTCAATCATGTCTGGATTACAGGGATGGTCTGTCACCAAACTCAGTCATCACCCTATCTCCCTGGAACTTGGTTGGATCACTGTAAATAATTGATATTTCTGCTCCCATATCAAATACTGCCATAACTCACTGTAAATTCTTTCGGGACCAAGAAATAGTCAGTTCACCACAAGGCCTAGTGCAGGGGAGCTGGCATCCCCTGTCATGCAAATAATTGAGCAATTGCCAATTCTTTTTCCTCAGGTGGCTCAGGCATTGTGGCCCTGGTCACTTGAGGAGGCTTTTTCCATTTATTGGAAAGTACAAAATCTTCCAGGTTCCATGTTCTTATTAGTGCTTGTTCAATAGTTCTCACCCCTGCTTTTTTTAGGGATTTTTTTGAAACTTTTGCTTGTCCTCCAACTGCCTCAATAGCTGGGGAGCTTGGGCTGGCAATCAATTTTAGCAAATTGAATCCCAGACTGGATTATGTCATTGAACATTTGCTTTCTGAACACCTGTATGGGTCCCGGTTGAGGAGTCCATTAGGGCAGGTCTCCTGGTTTTAGTTATGGGGAGGACCTTGGCCCCTTCCAATGTTCAGATATTGTGTCTGTGTCAAAGGCACTCCAACTCCCCCAGCTCAGCCACCAATTGGGCAGCATGCTAGATGATGGCCCCTAAGGCCACTGAAGAGTTCAGTATGAACACCAGTGTGCCATACTGGTGAGGAAGGACTTATTATAGTAGCAAGTTGCTCATTACTGCTGAGAATTTGACAAGGTCAGGACTCTTGAATGTATCTACCTCACTCATTCCTAGTTTTCTAATTTAATTTTGAAGTGTCTCCATTGAGGTCCATAGACCAGTATTTATCGGAACATTACTCTTGTTTAGTCACGTAATTCTACATGCAGCCATTATCCACCAAATTAGAGAATAGTTTTGCCATTATGTATCAGTCACCTATTGTCTTTGTCTGAGTGCCAGATGCATGGTAGCAGATGCCAGTTTGGAAGCCTCAGTCCCATCAATTACCAGACTTTCAGCACCTCTGTCCCACAATCTCAGTAGCCAAACTAGTATGCTCTCTCATGATCTTTGCTTAAGTTGTTGTAACAGATCCACGAGTTCAGTAGCTGTGTATGGGAATACAGTTACATGTTGTAACATATGTGCAGGAGGCAATTCTTTGGGTACTAACCCTCCTATCTGGCCTGGATTTTCTTTGTCTTTTGAGTTATTACTGGCCTTATTTCTAGAGGAGCTAAGGCTCCCAGATCCTTTAGTTAAATTTTAGTTTGCTTGACCTTCTTTTTGTTCTTGGATTCAACTTTCAACTAGGACCCAAGAATCCTGCTGATCCAAGTCCTTTTCCCTTCTAGTGATATGGATCTTAATTTCAAAGGGAAGTTCCATTTGAAGGTAGGGCAGTTTGCTCTGTCAAAGATGTAGTCTCCATGCTTTTACTGTTGTCTGCATTGTCTTTTTGTCTGGCATGTCGCAACTTCTTGTGCAACCAGCAAGCAAAGTTCTCTGCCAGTGAATCGCCCAACCATCTGACCCAAGCCAGTTACTCATTTCCAGGTTACTACAAGGGCTGATGTCCAGATACATGGTAGGCATATACTGTTCTGTGCCTAACCACCTTCCATTTAATCATCCACATGTTTCAGCCCGAGACTGGTTGGGCATAGATAGTCCAGTCCTGGGTGGCCCACTGTGTGATCCTAAGTGTAGGGCCTCAATAGACTGCCCAGCTATCTGTGCAGATGTTCAACGCACCTTCACTTCGCTCTTTGGTTATAACCATCCATGCTGCTCATAATTCAGCCCACCAGCTTTGTCCATCCCCTTCTTCAAACCAGAGTTTGGCTTGTCTCATTTGAGGAATGGTATGCAGCTACACACCATTTACTTGGATTTCATCTGCTGGACTCATCTATGTACAAGGCTTCCTCTGGAATCAGATATTCCCTCTTTTGTAGGGGACTTTTCTCTGGTAAAATGATGGAAACTTCCTGGAGTGCATCACTGGGGTACGTCACTGGGCCAAGTGTTTTCTGCAGTGCTTCCTTCAGTGGCAGAGGACAAACCAGCAGTGTTGCCCCGGACAGGCAACCCAACATGCCACCATTTGGACTTGGGCCACTCCCGACTTAAGAATATGGGCCAGATCTTTCACCCACTCTGAATAAACAGTGTTGTTTTTACTATTACCTCTGCTGTTTGTGTTATTGGTTCTGCCACCTGCAGTGTGGAATAGGTAGCAAATAACTGCTTCTCAGTCATTTTATATCTCTCTTCTGCTCCTTGCCATAACTGAGACCCAAAGCTAAGAGGGGTATGAACAAAACCCAGTGCTGCCACAATCCCTAATCAAACCTTTCCTGAGTCACATGTACATCCCGTTTGGTGGGCAGAATTGGATCAAATATACTAACCACCTCTGCTTGTTTAACAACTAACTTTTCCTGATGAAAAGCATCTTTTTCTGCTCATTTCCAATGCCACAACTGGCCTTTCTTAGTTAATCAATATAGAGGTCTTAAGATCTGCACAAGGTAGTGTGGTTCTCCGGTATCGCAGTATGCCCAGAAATTCCTCTAATTGTTTCACTGTGGTTGGTACAGGGAATACTTGAATTTTATCAATAATAGCATTGGTTAAGACTTTAATCTTACCAAATACCGAAGAATTTTACTGAGAGTTCAGGCCCTTGGACTTTCTGTGCGCTGATAACCCATCCTTTCTCCTGCAGGTAAGCAACAAGGAGCCTACTGCTTTCTCCAGCACTTCTGAAAAAGAAGAGGTTAAAATAAAATAATCAATACATTGATTCAGTTTTACATCATTAGATTTATCCCATTCTGTGAAATCATGTGCTACTAAATTGTAGCAGAAAGTTGGAGAACGGACATACCCTTATGGTAGGACCTGGAATGTCCACTTCCTACCCTCCCATGTAAAGGCAAATTGGTCTTGCAATTCATCAGCAATTGGGAATCTAAAGAATGCATTGGCCAGATCCACAACACAATGATAGGTCTCCAACTCTGTACTCAATATGTCCAGGAGGATGGCTGAAATGTCCTGGCTCTGTGCAACACTGCTCAGCAACAACTAAAACACCACTGTGTCATTAGCATTGTTTTTTTCCTAAAGCCAAAATATAGCATCATACCAGACACTATGAATAAAAATGACTCCATCCTAGATGAAAGTAGGACAGCTATTTTGGGGGGGAAAAGTTGACTCATGTATAATTATAAATTCCAACAAAATATAAACTAGTCATTGTTTTGGTTTTCAGTGTAACAACTTTGATATACTTAGATGTAAGACAATTTAGGTAGAAAGTGTATACTGAAGTTTATCTAGGTAATAGAAAGCATGTACAAACACAAAGTGGGAATGCAAAACACATTATTTTTCACACATTAAAACTATGAAACATTTAAATGAATCTCTCACTCTGTCACAGAATCATCACAGAATCATAGAATGGCCTGGGTTGAAAAGGACCTCAATGACCATCCAGTTCCACCCCCCTGCTATGTGCAGGGTCACCAACCAGCAGCCCAGGCTGCCCAGAGCCACATCCAGCCTGGCCTTGAATGCCTGCAGGGATGGGGCATCCACAGCCTCCTTGGGCAGCCTGTTCCAGTGCCTCACCACCCTCTGGGTGAAAAACTTCCTCCTAATATCCAACCTAAACCTCCCCTGTCTTAGTTTAAAACCATTCCCCCTTGTCCTATCACCATCCACCCCCATAAACAGCCATTCCCCCTCCTGTTTATAAGCTCCCTCCAAGTAGTGGAAGGCCACAATGAGGTCTCCCCGTAGCCTTCTTTTCTCCAAGCTAAACAAGCCCAGTTCCCTCGACCTTTCCCCACAGGAGAGGTGCTCCAGCCCTCTGACCATCTTAGTGTCAAGAAAGGCCTCTTAATGTTACAAAGCTGTCCTGTTAAAAGTTTGTTGGTCATTGTGAGAGATTATTTATTTCTTTTTCATTAAGAAAAGAGAGAGGAAAAGTAGTAACGACACAGTTACCCCTTCACATCAGTGACAGAACTGTAGTTTTCATCATTTTTTTCAAAACATAAGGAAAGTTTAGTTCTTTATGAGGTTGCAGTTTGGTCATAACACCTACTTTGAGGGACAGAAAATAACATACCTTGGCAACTCAAATATAACAATGGCAGTATCATCTGTCTTTTCTATCTTTGTCAGTACTGACAAGCTCTTCTGGAAATATTTACTAAGATTTTGAGAGCTAAACCAATAAGCTAAAGAAAAATACACACCTTTTCCTTTCGAGGCTAACTATTTTTAAGAGGTCACCATCAAGTAAAGATACAAAAACAACTTTATTAGTTTCACTGTAGATGCGATGCACTCATATGAATATCGGAAAAAATAGAGAAAACTTCTATCCCAGTGTAGCAAAATATTTCCAGCAAAAATAATAGTTGTTTTCCAGTTACCTACATTTAAAAAAGATAAATACATGGACATTCTAGTTCTCTGCTAAGAATTAATCATCTGAAACCCTTCTGGTTATATGCACTCAGGTACCATGTCTATATCCTTGGCTTACTGAGTCTGACTTCAGAAAACCATTGCCACATGAACTGCCTAGGGGAAACAGTGCCCTCCTGTTTATGCTCTAAATGTTTAAAGTAAAATTAAGCATAATTTCCTTGGTTCAGGCCATCTTCCTTGCAAAATAGGTGATAATCCACGTAGATTTAGAAGGCTATGCTCAACACCCAACCTTGAAACAGCAAACAGTATCCCAAACTGTTTGGAAAACACCTGAGGGTGTAACGAGTGTGCAATACAAATCAGCACTCACCTCTGCATTACAGCACAAGCATTCATTCCTGTAGGGCAAAATCAGCCTGTATTGAGTTTACCTCCAAAGAAAAGCTGTGCGAACAAGTGGTAGTAGACGTGTAGGCAACAATTCTAAAACAAATTAGTATTTCTCAGTCAGTAAGTTTGCAGCACACAATATCTGTCTAAAGTGTGATCAAAGTATATATAGCAGGATAACAGCCACAACATATTATGTTTTCCAGGAACCCACCACAGCTATATTTGCTACCGATTTACAGTTATTATGTTTTTTAATAAACGGAAACCTAGTTCTTGTCTCCACGTTCTTTGATCACCAGAAGACAGCGTTTGAGAATCAGTTGCCTCTGTACTTCAACCACACCTGAACAATTCCAATTTATCTCTTAGAATCACAGAATCAGTAATGTTGGAAAGGACTGCTAAGATCATCAAGTCCAACTGTCAGCCCACTACCACCATGCCCACCAGACCATACGTAATCAAGCTGTTCCAACTGTAGTTCACTGGATGATAGTATGGCAAAAATGAGTCATGTATACACTGTTCATGTTAAAAAAAAAAACCCACTGTGACTATGCATTCTCAACCGTTGTGAAAATTATCGGGCTTTTTTTAAAGTAAATCTAATATAGATATAAGTTTTTATATTTATTTGGTTGATTTAATATATGAAACAAAGAAAATTAGTATCTAAGCATGATATAACATAATTTTCGTAAGCAATCAAATTTGGGGTTGGTAGCCACTGCTCTAGGTTCTAGGGAGGTTTCATTTACATTAGACATTCCATATCAGTTTGCAAATTGCATTTGGCCAACTTTCCTAACACACAAAAGATATTTCCTCCCTTTATTGAGAAATAATTGGACAGTTTGTCACAGAAAAACTGTAGAACTTCATTGTTGTTTCCAGCTTTGTTTTACAACTCCCCAGTTGAAAAGAAAGACAGTGCCCAAGGAAAAATACTGCAGAATGAGGTCTTTCATTCACATGCATAAAAGTGAACCTCTCAAAATCTCTTTATAAGCAAACACATGTATTTACAGTTATCTTTGTGTGTGTTTTCAACTCGTCTGTATCACAGCTATTGGCAGTGAAGCATAGCAGTAATTAATGGAAGCGAGATAAACATCTCGGGATTTTATGATCAGCATTTTGGAAGAAACTCTTTTTTCCTCATTCTTTGTCTTTTTTAGTTTTTGAACTCTTGGATATTAGTTCCGTAATCTACAGAAGCTGTAAAATTGATAAATTTACTGTATTGCTCCTAAACCCACTGTGGAGTCTACAGACAGATGAAATATTCTCATTTGATGGTGATGGACAAGTTACAAGATAAAGTAATGTTCAAACAAGAGGAATCCTCGACATTATACACATACACACACACATGTGACCAGAATAGAGAAAACACGCTGCACTTTCTTGTCAACACCACAAGCATATTGTTTGATTCAATCAATACCTGATTTCAGTTTGCAAAAATTTCCTTAATGCTGGTGTTTAGGATATCTGACACAGGAAGAATCAGCCAGTTTGCAAAGGCAAAATGTAATTCAGACAAAGCAGAGAAAACCCTGATTTTGCACATCCACTGCCTTCATCTAGAAGACAGATTGAAAAATACGGCATGTAACTGTCAAAAGTTTTTTAATTAGAAACAGAAGGAACATGCTTACTTTTAGCATAACAACTTTTTACTTAGGGTATTTCTTCAGGCTGATTCTAAACATTCCTTCTTTGAGGGGATTCAGCTGTGCTGTTCTCATATCCCAAAATAGTAACCTACGTGAATATGATAGAAGCTATGCCCTATTCTTTCTACTTTAACTATAGTACTGTGCAGTAGGGAAATCAGGAGTCATTTAGGGAGGGTGTATATAAGGAAACCAGACAGTGCTGCTGCTCAACAATAAGTGGTTCTTAATGGGCAGAAAGGGCTGCCAGCATTAAGCATTCTTTCCTTCAGAGGAAAAACAATTACACATTATGCATTGTCTTGTTTTTTCTTTTTTTCTTTTTTTTTTTTTTGCCAAGCACTATGTGTCAGCAAAATAATAAAACACAGTTAAAGCAAAGTAGTATATAATAGGAAATATTGTATTATATTGTATTATCGTAATGATTTTACCTGCTATACATTTGATGGGGTATTGCTCCTTAAATAACTCAGTATGAGTTTCTAATATGTTCTCCATACATATTGAGCATAACAGAACCTTCACAACAAATTTAAACCTTGCAACCTGGCAATGATTAATCTTCAATATCACTGCCTAAAGTCTATAGTACTGTCTGCCCTCGCAGAAGCTACTGAGCAAGCACAGAGGCCATTCATTTTGTCAGAGGCTGGGGGCACAATTGCTTTAAATACTTCCATGATGACTGAAAGCCAGGGTTTCCTCTCCCGCACTGCAGAGTTTTAGCAATGGCAAAGAGGAAGGGACACATGCAAAAGTTATGCCAGTGTACAAAGCAAACATTGGTGTTGCTACCTTCATCTTACAGACAAGTTTGTACCACACTTTTTCTTTTACAAGAGTGGTTTAAGATGCATTCTGTGACTTTGCTTCTCTGTAGTGGAAAAGCTACCCAGATAAAAAAAAGAGAAAGAAAACAATAGCATTAAAAATGGAATGAGGCTGTTGTTAAAGAATTTATAGGGAAGGAAAGAATGGAAAAATTAATTCTGCAAGAGATGTGAAACAATACAAGGATGAACAAAAATTAAGACTCTGAAAGCTCCAAGTCAGCAGTGTTCAACTCACCAGAACACAAGTTGGCCTTTTTCATAGGAGGGGTTGATCTCATTCAGTTTCATCATCAGAAAAGATGGGACATGTTACAATTCATATTCGTTTAGTGTTTCATGTAGAACACAACAAACTATCGGAACTTGTTACCATGGTGTCCACACAGCACACCATACTGATAAAGACAGGCAAAAGTAGAAGGGAAAAGAGCGGATGTAGAGGCTGAAACAAAAAATAATATACTAAGCTTTTAATTCCCCCGTTTTCTTACAGAGCAAATTCTCCAATCTGGGCTAGTACAGAATCAGAAGAAAAAAAATAAAAATTAGTTTGGGAAGGTCCTCTGGAAGTGTAGCTTTCTACGCTACTGAAAAACTCCATAGGTTAATCATGTTTCCAAGGGCCTTGTCCAGGCAAGAATCAGGGAATAGTGAGGGCTGATTACCCCATTTGGGCAGAAAGCAAAGTACGGTAACAAGGCTGGCAGGGTGAAGAGCTTCACTAGCCAGGGCCTGATTTCACAATGTGCAAGTGAGGCAAACAGTTCTAGATTGATAAATTCCATAGCCAAGCTGTGTAAGAACCATAAGAAAACAAACCTCTGACATAGATCAGGTAGGTGTCAAAAGTCCAGACTTAAACTTAATTGGAGACCCTGGACCACAGGCACGTGCATGGTTGCATCCCAAGTGTTGTGGGTCAAAGCAATTACTGCCCATTAATGCACTCAGGTTCCTGCAGGAAGTTTTGGGTATCGCTCAAGATGGAGAAGGATGGAAGCAATAGATTTCTTTGTTGTGTTTCCTCATAAATGATAAATTATATTAAGAAATTATGTTAGAACAAGATCATTTCTTAAACAGCCAGCTTTGCTGCCTGAAACAAATTAAGCTGAGTCTCAAAGTTGCCTATTGTGGCCTTTTCAACTATCGTACTGAACAATTCAGCAACTTTATGCAGAATTCCTCAAATTAAAACACAATATGTTTTTTTCTTTCCATGTTTCTTCTGTAACTTCTAACTGTTGAGACTAGATCTTAGGATAATCAGATCTCATTTAGGAAGTTTCTCAGCTAGCTTCTCCTCCTCTGCCTGACATGACTTGTAATTTGGAAACTTCTGTATTGACCAATCTCAGTTACTGTGAGTAGAAAAGGACAATCCCTATACCAGGCTCCAAAGACAGAAAATTCCACATGAAAAACACTGCACTGTGCTTATCATGTTGGCAGTGACTATCTGCAATAGTTTTCATAAGCTTCTGTTTTCATGTGTTCTGACTGCAAGACAGAGGCACAGTCCAATACTTGGCTTCAGATACAGAAAGCTACTGCAGCATCTCCACAGATGCCCTTTGTATGAACACCTGGGTAATGGAAACTCTGACTCTCCAGATGTCTGTTGTGAAGTACTGAACTGAACTGTATTCTAAGTGCTAAACTGAACTGCATGATTACAGAGTTAAAAGACTGTAAAGAATTGGCTGATGGAAGTGTGATGTTCCTCCTCATAAAAGAGAGTTGTCAACTCAGGAAATAAAAAGCACAATAGCTGGCTTTCAATTTAGCCACAGGATGAGAAGGTTTAGCCATTAGAAATCAATTGTCAGACTGGAAAAGTGTAATAGTAAACCTGAACTACACTGTATTGTTTTCAAAGTTATTGTTCCTCAAGATTACAGAATTGCAGAGATTGGAAGTGACCTCTGGGAATCATCAAGTTCAAAAGCTCTGCTAGAACAGGTTCCCTACAGTAAGGAAGAAAGTGCATAGGAAGGTGTTCAGTCAGGTCTTGAGTATCTCCAGATAAGGAAACTCTACATCCTCACTAGGAAACCTGTTCCTGTGCTCAGTAACTCTCACTGTAAAGAAGTTCTTCCTCATGTTTGAATGGAATTTATTGTGTTACAGTTTTTATCTGTTGTCCCTTGTCCCATCACTGCACACCTCTGAAGAGTCCCATCCACTTGTCTCCCCAACTTTATATATTTTTAAAGTTATGAGATCACCTCTCAGCTTTCTCTTCTCCAGACTGGAGAGACCCAGGTCTCTCAGCCTTTCCTTACAAGAGAGATGCTCCAGGCCCCTCACCATCTTTACAGCTCTTTGCTGGATTCTCTTTAGAAGATCCCTGTATTTCAAGTGAGTAGCCCAGAACTGGACACAGTACTCCAGATGGGGTCTCACCAAGGCAGAGTTGAGGGGTAGGAGAACTTTCCTTGACTTGCTAGCCACAGTTTTTTAATGTACCTCAGAATACTGTCAGCCTTCTTGGCCAGAAGGGAAACACTGCTGGCTCATGCCCAACCTGTTACCCACCAGGACCCACAAGTCCTTCTCCATAGACCATCCTCCTTTCCAGCAGGCCATCCCCCTAACCTGTATTGATGCATGCAGTTATTCCTCTCCAGGCGTAGGACCCTACATTTGTTGAACCTCATAAGGTTCCTCTCCACCCAACTCACCAGTCTATCCAAGTCCTGTTGAACAGTACCACAATCATCTGGTATGTCAGCCATTTGTCCCAGCTACATATCTTCAGCAAAGTTGCTGAGGGTGGAATAAGTGCTTAAATAAGCTTGGAAGAATCATAGAATGGCTTAGATTAGAAGGGGCCTTAAAGATCATCTACTTCCAACCCCCCTGCAATGGGCATAGTTGCCAACCTCTAGATCAGACTGCCCAGGTGCGAATGGACTGTCTGACAGCCCAAAGGTCCTGCAAGGTCCTGAGACTACGGATCCCATACCTTATGGCTAATCATACCAATATCTCCTGGTAGATTGGTGTATATGCAATAAAATGCTTAAATGCTTGCTTTGGCTGATAAATGTGCATGAATATGTGCTTTGTGCCTCATCCTCGATTCCAAACACACCGATACACAAGGATATCATCCAAGTAGTACGTAAAATGTCAACCAACTCTTTTGGGTCCCCTTTCCTTCCAACACTCTATCAAAAGAAGTGTTTGTTTCCTGCAGTCCTGATCCTTCCGATGTAATTATGGCAGCATGCCTGTATGTATCATTCCAATTATAAACATTTCTCCCATCACCTATTATTGCAATCTTTGTCACCCACAGCCTTTACTATAAAAATCCAAAAATAACAGTGTCAGAGCAAATCCTGATCTGAATTTGATACCAAGCCAAATCAAAAGGGTTGTAATACTAGATTAAATGTTGAGACATATAATCTTGTTCTGCAAAACTTAAATGTCTTAGATTGTCTTTCCTTCAAAACATGATTATCATTGTCCCAGTTTTAGCTGGGATAGAGTTAACTTTCTTCTTAGTATCTGCTAGGGTGCTGCTTTTTAAATTTAGGATGTAAATTATGTTGATAAAACACTGATATTTTGTTGTTACTGATAAGTACTTAGACTAACTGAAGGACTTCACAGCTTCTCAAGTGCTCTCGCCACCAAGGAGACTGAATGTGCACAAAAAGCTGAGAGGGGACAAAATCGGGACAGCTAATCCAAACTGGCCAAATGTGTATTCCATAACATATGACATCACACTGAATTATAAAATTGAGGAGGGTTGGCAGGAGGGTTGCCAGTGCTTGAGAACTGGCTGGGCATTGGTCAGTGGGTGATGACCAATTACATTATGCATAACTTACTCTGTACATTCTTTCATCTTTATTACTATTATTTTCTGTCTTATTCAACATTTCAATAACCTATAGGACAATATGAGTAAATATTTATATTAGAGGCATCAAAATCTTTTTATCAGATGTTTTATATTTATAGCATACTGATTATTAGCCTTAATTTAATCCTTTTTTTATTTCATGTAAATTAGATTTTTTATACTTTCACATTTCCTTACATGGGACTGTTCATTTTTGAGTGCTGAATAGAAGATTCCATCTAAATCAGTTTTGTTAATAAGATTAATGTCTTCTATGTAGGTTGCTCCACAAGTAATGCCTCCTATTTATCTCCATGGAAACTATAACAGATGCAAAAAGTGTAACAACACTGTTTGATAGAGCAAATTTTCAGCTACGTAATGCTATTTTTCAACATAGTTACCAACATTAGCTATGTATTTTTACCAGTGATGAACAACTGCCTGTATTCCATGCCAAAAAAACAGACCAATGGAGATGACCCACTGGCTCACAGTTGTTATGATGTTGCTGCTAGAAAAATGTTGCCCACATAGTCCACCTTTCTTTGGTCTGAACAGAAGGAAGCCAGAAGTGAACAAATCCAGAACAAACAGTGGGTTTTGTAGGATAGTCCAGCCAAGATTGACAATGTGCTCCATGGTCTTCAAACTGGCATGGCACCTGGTGTTATCATGTTGCCAGAGAAAGAGTCTCTTTTTCATGAGCTTGACTGGAAATTCAAGCCTTCAGCTTCATTCGCATTTGCGATGTAGTGGTCAGAGCTGATGGTTTGTCCAGATTCCAGGAAGTCCAGAAGGAAACCTCCTTCCTATCCCAAAAGACACTGCACATCATTTCACCCACTATAACCCTTTGGTTTGTAGTGGTGACACCATGTCTCATCACTGGTAATGACATGATCCAAAAAACTGTCACCTTCAGCCTTGTATTGGTTCAGTGGGTCCTGACAAGTTTTCCTGTAGTGTTCTTTGTGCTCCTGTGTAAGCATTTGTGGGACCCAGTGAAAAATTTGTAATATTCCGATGTTGCCACAATTGTTTCCAAAGCACTGAAGCCAATATTCAGCTCTGTACCCTGTTCCCTGGTCCTAATTCAATGACTCACACAGATGAGCTGACTGAATTACTTTTCATTTTAATGGCATGACTGCTGTTCATTAATTACAGAGCAGCTTTCATAAATGTCCATCTGGATCTATCTGCTTGAATTAATGGTGTGCCTGTTGCATTCATAGAAACACAGAACGACTTGGGTTGGAAGGGACCTCAAGGATCATCAAGGTCCAACAAACCCCTGCCACAAGCAGGGTTGCCAGCTGCTAGATCACGTACTAGATCAGGTTGCCTAGGGCCCCATCCAACCTGGCCTCTGGACATGGGGCATCCACTAGATCTCTGGGCAACCTGTTCCTCACCACTCTCTCTGTAAAGAATTTCCCCTGACATCTAATTGAAATCTCTCCCCATTTAGTTTAAAGCCAGTCTTGTCCTATCACTATCTACCCATTTAAAAAGTTGATTTCCCTCATGCTTATAAACTCCCTTTAAATTTTGGAAGGCTGCAATTAGGTCTCCCAAAGCACTCTTTTTTTCCAGGATGAACAAGCCCAGTTCCTTTAGCCTGTCTTCATAGGAGAGTTGCTCCACAATCACAGTGACGAGCAATAAAAGAAAAGAAGGGACTATCTTGTGACTTGCAAGAAGTTTTATCTTTCCCTCTAAATGGAAAATGGAAACAGAACAGTGAAAGTCCTCTGCAATGCGTAGTTTTTCTCTTCTGAGAACCAGGTACACAGAAATATCAACAATCCATGGAACTGGAGCTTTAACTCCCGTCCCTGTGCTCTACATGATGTTATGATGTGGAATACTGATAAAAAAAAAAACAAACATAAAACAATGACAGGATGTGGTGAGGAACCATGTTGAAGACCTTGCAGAAGTCCAGGTAGATGACACCAGTTGACTTCCCTTTGTCCACCCATGCTGTCACTCCACCATAGAAGGCCACCAGTCAGGCATGACCTTCCCTTGGTGAAGCCATGTTGGCTGTCTTGGGTCACCTGCTTTTCCCTCATGTGCATTAAAATATCTTTCAAGAGGATCTGTACCATGACCTTCCCAGGCACAGAGCCTCATGCTCACTGGCCTGTAGTTCTCCAGGTCCTCCTCCCTCCCTTTCATGGGAGCAATGTTTCCCTTTTTCCAGTTCCTGGGGACTTTGCCTGACAGCCATGACTTTTCAAATATGATAGACAGCAGCTTGGCAACCACATCAGCCAGCTCTCTTAGGATGCTGAGGTGCATGTCACCTGGCCCCATGGACTTATACACATTCAGACTCATGAGTCAGTCTTGAACTTGCACTGCCCTTACAGTGGGGGAGAGTTTGCTCCCCAAGTTCCCAATGAGAGGTTTATGTTCAGGAATGTGAGAATCCTAGATGCCAGTGAAGATGGAGGCAAAGTACTCATGGAGTACTTCAGGCTTCTCCGTATCTGTTGTAGCCAATTCTCCTTTTCCATTTAACACAGAAGGTATACTCCCTGTAGCCTGTCTCTTCTGACCTGTATACTTGTAGAATCTGTTCTTGTTTTTAACATTCTTCACTGTCACAAGATCTAAGTCTGTGACAGGGGACAGCAGGCCCACAGGTCCATCAGTCTGGAAAAGAAGAGAGGGGAAAAACAAAAGTGTTAACAGTTTACAGGCTGGTCTGGCCAGGCCCTGTGACTAATGAGGCAGAGGACTCGTGGGCCCACACTGTGGGAGAGAGGAGTGAGAGAGAGAGAGAAAGAGATGGAGAGAGATGGAGGGAGATGGAGACAGGGAGAGGCAGACTGACCTGCCAGGACCTCCACCTTTCTTCCTCGGGGCGCAAAGTACTCTGGGGGAATGCTGCTCCTCCCCTTGCCTCCAAAAACCAAACATCCAAAAATGGCAGTCCATGGAACCAGAACATTAATTCTTCAACTCCCACTGCTTTACATGATGTTATGATGCGAAACACTGAAAAAAAACCAACAAAACCGCGACATTCCACCCCTTATTCCAAATCACTACATCGTGCTTGACATATATTTATATACAAACAAACACATATTTATATACACACACATATCTATATACACATATATATATGGAATTACTAACTGCACTCCCCCAGCATCAAATTCCCTTGTGGCACACATTGAACATCCCTGTTTTTCTCCATCATCTACCAAGTGAACCTAGGCCCCTGAGCAAAAACAGTTCCAGAGAGAGGTTAGCCCTTTCCAGAAGCTGGAAGGACCCAAACATGCTCTTTACATGTACCACAAGGACCTTATCTCCCTCTGCAGTATGTAGGGAGCTGGATTGGATAGAACCAATCTAAGTGATCCCCTAGTGTTGACCAACCAGGTGGCCTCTGCCAAATGCTTCTACCAATGCTTAAATGTTCCGCCACTCATTGTTTTCAACATAGTTTTTAACAATCCATTGTACTGTTCAATTTTACCAGAAGCTGATGCATGATAGAGGATATGATAAATCCACTCAATACCCAAATATCCAGAAGTGAATTTTTGAAATCAGTCCCATTACCTGACTCAGTTCTTTATGGAGTGCCATGTCACCACGGAACTTACTTCTCAAAACCCAGTTTGGTGTTTTGGGCAGTAGCACGAGGTACTGCATGTTTCAAGCCACTTCCATCACAGTAAGCACATAATGTTTACCATCACGAGTTTGTGGCAAGGTGATGTAATCAACCTACCATGCTCCTCCATATTTATACTTTTGCAATTGCCCTCCCCCCCAGAGAGCTTTCATCCTCTTGGCTTATTTAGATGTGACACATGTATCACAGTCATGAATAACTTGTGCAATAGTGTCCATAGTTAAATCCACCCCTCTGTCTCCAGCCCATTTATATGTTGCTTCTCTTCCTTGATGGCCTGAGGTCTCATGGGCTCACTGAGCAAGAAATAATTCACCCTTGTGCTGCCAGTCCAAGCTCTTTGCCACAGACTCCAAGTGGGACCATTCTCTCCAGCAGCAGTACAAAGGATGTTGCTTACATCCTGTCCCATTCACACTTGCCCCAGGGCCACGGCACGGGCTATCTCCTGTTTAATCTGCTCAAAAGCCTGCTGTTGCTCAGGGCCCCAGTTAAAATTATTCTTCTTCCATGTCACCTGATAAAGAGGGCTTACAAAGACACTGTAGATTGGAACATGAATTCTCCAAAAAGCCCACTACACCCAGAAAAGACTGTCTCTCTTTCTTGCTAATGGGTGGAGACATAGCAGTGATTTTGTTGATCACATCTTGCCATTTTACTCATAGGAACTGAATTTCGTGGGCAGGTCCTTTCACTTTGTTTTGTAGCAAAATCAGCATGAATTTGGATTATTTGCTCTCCTGTCTTGAAAACTTCCTCTGCTGTATCACCCCACACAACGTCATCAATGTACTACAGATGCTCGGGAACATTGTCCTGTTCCAATGCAATTTGGATCAACCCACGTCAAATGGCTGGGCTGTGTTTCCACCCCTGGGGCAAATGGTTCTAGTTATACTGAACGCCCCTCCAGATGAAAGCAAACTGCAGCCTGCATTCTGTGGCCAAAGGAATGGAAAAGAAGGTGTTAGCAGTGTCAGTGGTGGCATGCCATTTGGCTGCTTTTGACTCCAGTTCATACTGGAGTTCTAACATGTCTGGCACAGCAGCACTCAGTGGGAATGCAACTTCATTCAGGACACAGTAGTCTACCATCAGCCTCCATTCTCCACTGGCTTTACACACTGGCCATATGAGACTGTTAAAAGGTGAGTTTTCCTTCTCGAACTGAGGACAGGGCCCCTGTATTGGTTATCTGCAGTAACTGGAGCAATTTAATTGGAGGTTGGTCTGTTTTGCAATTCTCTCACTTGCGCTTGTTGCAGGAGTGTTTTTTTTATGCCACTTCTTCCATTTATGGAAGGAAGAAGAGGAAAAATATTTCCCCCATGTTCACGGCAGCAACTCCACAAGGCAGCATGTGACAGATTCACTACTGTCATTTGCTCAAGCAGAAAGACATTTACCTTTAATAGCTGAGATTTTAATCAGTTTGATCAGCTCCTTCAGCAGACTTTTGATCATCTTGATCTTCATCAGGTGTTTCTGATATTGCCATGAGCTCATCACTATTAATCAATAAGATAATTCCTCCAACATACCGTCCTATTTCTTCTTCATTATTTTATCTATCATCTTATCCAGTTTATCTAGTCTTTCTGTTACTTGGGAGATGGCTGAAATGGAGGCATGGGATGGATGTAATTTCTGTTCAACGTTTTGAAGTGTAGCAATCAGTTCAAAAACTGGGGTCTTCTTTGTTGGTCCCCATTAAGGACCCCATCAAATGTTACTGCTAGTATACCAGCATATCTTTCCAGTGCTGTTCTTATGAGTTTCTGCCATATATCAGGAGTACTCCTAACTCTCTCAAGATCATGGTGGGTTGTTAGGAACAAACATGGGGTCATATAACATCTCTGCCATGTCTGTTTCTCTCAAACACTGGATACCTTTTTCAACAGTATTCCACTTTCTCATCTCAGGCTCCAGATTGCCTCTGAAGGGATATCTTTCCTTCACAGGTAATGACACACCTTCACAGAGGGTGACAACTCCATCCAGACATTTACTAATTCTTCAGTCAATAGCTGAGTCTCTGGCAAAGCTTCCTAGGTGTTGCAATCTAGAAACACACTACTGGTCCTGTTGTCCCAACACCAAAGCAACCAAGTGACAATAGTTTTGTTTGGGTGCCATATGTGCTCCTTACTTGATCCTTAGATTTCAGTCATTTTCAGGGGTCTATGAGTAGTGGTAACAGTGACTTCTTCCTCCTCACTTTCCTCTCCATGTCTCTTAGTTTGTTCTGTTGCCTTTCTCAATTATGGTGGTTTTGGGGCAGGCCCCTCACCTGGATCTTCCTCTACTTCTTCTTCTTTCCATTCTAGATGCGATGACACCCGTTTCCATTTCTGCCCCTCCACAGGGGCAACTGACATTGATACTGGTGCCTGTTTTGATTGGTCAGGTTTAACTTGGAGACCCCTTTGGTTTGAATCTCAGCTTAGAAACTCTGTCTCTCCTGTATAGTATTATATAGAGCTTGGTAAGCACAAGCCAAGCCCCAAATAAGTCAGACCTCCTCAGATGTTCCTAAGCTGCACCATCCCTGACTCAAATGCTTGCTTAGTTTCTCAGCATCCCACAGGTGTTCCAGATTGAAATCCCAAGACACCGATATCCCCATGCTTCTATGATTTTTCTAAACCTCTCCACATTCCCCGCCTTTCATCATTCTCAGGTTTTGGGAAAAGCTTCCTCCACAAAATGCAAATTATTTTTAGGAGGAATACATTCAGAGAGATTGATAACATGGTTGCCGAGTTGGCTTTGCAACCATGCACGAGGAACTGAGAAGAAAACCTGGAAACCAGTCTAAACACCATGTTCTTTGTAAAATTAGCTACTCTCACTGAGAGGTATAGGTACCAGCCAGATATCTCTATCAGTGCCCTTAATTGGTTATACATATATGCAAATCCAAAACTGAAAATGATGAACCTAATAAGAAACCAATCAGTTCCATGAAACATAATGGTCTTTAATCCTGTATACAATGCTCTTAAAGTGAAGAACAGATTCATTCATAGCTGGCAGTTGCTAGAAAAGGAAGACAGGAAAAAAAAACTCGGTACAGTGTCTATAGTCTTGCAAACTGTTACGATGCAGAATACTAACAAAAAATCACAAAACCACAACACTCACCAAGCTGCATCTGTGTCTTGTCTTTCCTAATCCCATATCTGCAATTCTGGACAGCATCCCTGTATTCTTCCCAGGTGACACACCCCTGCTTCCACTGTGTGTATCTGCCTATCTTTACCCTCAGTTTGACCAGCAGGCCCTTGCCAAGCCACGCTGGTTTCCTGCCTCCCTTGCCTGCTTTCCTATTCTGAGGGATGGAACATTCTCAGAAAGGCATCCTTGAAGAGTAGCCAGTTTTGTTCAACTCCTTTGTCTCTAAGGTCTTCTTCCCAGAAGAACTCATTCAACAATTCCTTAAACAATCAGAAGATCTCTTTCTTGAAATTTAGGGTCCTGACTTCACTCTTTGCTAGTACCATGTTCCTCGAGATCATAAACTCAGATAGGGTGTGGTTGTTGCAGCCCAGGCTGCCATCAATATTAATATCATTAACAACCTCCTCCACATTGGCAAGCATTGTTTTCAGTAACACTTCACCTTTTGTTGGTCTGTCCAAAATCTGAATCAGAAAGTTATTATCAATGGACTCCAGGGGTCTCCTGGATCACTTGCAGCTCACCACGTTGTCTTGCCAGTGGATATCTGGTTGGTTGAAATCACCCATCAGGATGAGAACCTTTGTGAAATTTCTTTCAGCTTACAAATGAAGGCTTTGTCAAAAGGCTCCTCCTGATCAGGCAGCCTGTAGTAGACCCTGACCACCAGCTGTCCTTTATTGGTCCTATCCCTAATTTGAACACACAGGCTCTCCGCCTGTTCCTGGCTGTTTCTCGGAGCTCCTTGCAGTCTATCCACTCCTTAACACAGAAGGCAATGCTCCCACACACCCCTCCTACCTTGCCTATCACTTCTAAAATATGGTGGTGTTCTAGTTCTGTGAATCATCCTACCATGTTTCCATGATTGCAATAAGATCAAAATTTCCCAAGTGCACCACGGTTTTCAGCTCCCCTCTCTTATTTCCCATCTTGCCAAACAAAAAGATTGTGCTGATTCAGAGCAATCGTGTCACAAGTTGAGAGATTTGGGGTTTATTTATGTATATAAAAACTTGATGTAATGTTTGTTTAATTATTAATTAATGATGTAATGCATCATTCCAACTGTGCATTTTATACACAGATCTGTACAATGTCTTAATCTCATTCTGCCTTTGCTCTTTTTTTATTTCTTATTCTTAGAAGGGTACAATAAAGATAATCTAGTGTTAGACCTGGCATGTATTGTAACACTATTTCTCTCATGCTCTTTGAAGGGAAGGACAAAGAAAAACAACTTAAGAATAGAGTTTTCTTTCCCATTCTCTGGTCCATATTGGGCAATAGAAATTGAGGCGCTCAGAAATCACAGCTCTCATATTACAGAGTATCCACTATAATTGGAGATGATCCACAACCCTGTTCGATATTACCATTCTTTCTCCATAGAATTACACTTATTCTTCATCACACGGATCTCTATTTTTACAACTGAAGGGAGCTTCAAAACAAATTGGTCCCTCTATTCATTCAAAGGTTGTTTGTTCTAAAATTTCTTATTTTTTGGCTATTAACCTTTCCTAGACATGAAAGTTGTATCAGGTTGAATCAGAATTAAACACTACAATCCTAATTTCTCATCACTCTACAGTGATATGGTTTTTATCTACATCATTGTACATGAGTTTCTTTGTTTCTTCCAGTGGAATTCTTAAGCACCAGATGAATGGTACTCAAAAATCACCAGTTACTTCTGAATTTCTTTTCAATGCTCGTACATGATTCCATGGACACTACTCAGCATGTTTGAAGAGAGAATTGTTATATTTATATATTTTTGAAAATGACATTTGTCAGTATAATTTAGCATTGTTTCTGGTTTCTTAGTACCATTAATTTTGATAATTACCTGTACCGTGATGAAATTAAACTAAAATGTGCTCCAAAATATGCTTGCTTCTGCAGTAAAATTAATAACACTGTAAATCTAACGTCACTAACAAAGGCAGTATTCCGGTCATTTTCTGGAGTTTGGTAAAGCACAGGGGAAGGACATTCTTAAGACAGTTGTTTTTCGTGCAACTACGTTCTCCTTACTGTAGTTACACCATAGTTCGGTTTGAATGGGAGCAGATCTACCAAGACTGTACTAGATATCCAGGTGTTATTTCCCTCTCCTTTTCTTGCTGACCTGCTATGAGCCCTACTACCCCCACATCTGTGACATCACTATCATCTTCGATGGCCAGAATCACTTTCCCCACCTACTTCTTTGGAGGCCTCTACTCAGTCACTGCGTTAAGTAGATGTCCCACTGAGGTATGCGACCCACAGACCTATCTGAGTCCTCTTACAAAAGGCATTGGTATGTACTGATGGAATCCTTCCGCTCTGTTACAAAACTTTGCTGGGAAAGGAGAAGAGCAGAAAAAAAACAAAAAGGCTCTGGTTTCCAAACCTGCTTTTACCACTTTTTCCCTGCGCTGGGAAGGAAGTTGAGGGTAATCAAGAGCTACTGCTCATCACAAACGGTACATCGTGAACATCTGATTTTCTGATAAGCTCATCCACTGATTCCTGGAGTTCACTTCTCCCTGGGTCAGAGCTTATATGCGCACTCCAGCACGGACCATGGAGCCTTCAGCCGTCCTCTGCAACCCACAGCTGCTTGCGTAGGGCAGGTTTACGGGAACCATCTACATCTGACAATCCCGAAGTGTGCAGAGGACGTTTTTTTCTTTCCCTTAAAGTATCCAAAAGCTGATCTGCAAATCTCCTGCTTGGGACTCGTGCGTGGCGTCATCCCGGAGAGGTTCAGCGCCCGACAGTCTGGCCCTAGTTTCCTTTGGAAGACACTTTCTGCCTGCTGCTAACTGAGAAGCAACAGCGCGGCAGCCCTAGCGCTGCAGGCACGTATGGAGGTCAAGATACGACAAAGGACAGGGAGCTTTTTTGCGCCCAGCAGCTAGAAAGCAAACAAACGAAACGAAACAATCCAGTTTATCTTTCAGGCACTTGGCCAGGCGCGCCCTCCAAGCGCCGCTTTCCCAACGGCGCTGGGCTGGACCCATTTACCCTCAGCAGCACCCAAGCGTATCCCCTTCCTCTCCCCCAGGCGGCCCCCGCCGCTCGCACGGCAGCCTCGGCCTAAGCGCTCCCGGCCGAGGGAAGGGGCGGCGGTAGCGGGAGGTGGAGACAGGCGCTAAGCCACCACCTCCCGCCGCCCGAGGAAGCGGCTCTCACGTGAGGCAGGCGGCAGCGCCGAGCTCAGCCCGTTCGCCCGCCGCCTCGGAGCTGCTGCCTCGTGCCCGCATCCGTGCGCGGCTCGGCGGCGCGCCAATGCCCACCAACTTCACCGTAGTGCCGGTGGAGGCGCAGGGCGGGGAGCGGGGCTCGGCGGAGCGGGATGCGTGGCGGCGGGAGGAGGAGGACGAGGAGGACAACAACAGGGACCGGGGCTGCGGTGAGGGAGCGGAGCGGGGCGGCGTCGGGATCGGCTGGGCGTGGGGGGGAGCGAGGCTGCTGGTGCTGCCGGGTGGTCGGGCGGGCCGCCGTTGGAGCGGACGCGTCTCCTTCCCGTAGTGGGTGGTGCCGGCTCTGCCCACGCAGGTGAGGAAGCGCGCTTCGGGAGGGTGAAAGTCCAGTGCGAGAGGCGGCCGCGAGCTTCTGTTCGCACGCGCTGGCCGGGACGACGAAGCGGAGCCGGCTCGGAGCGGAGCGGCGCTGCGGCCCTCCGGGGGCGGCCAGCGTCTGAGCGGCTGCTGCCGCCCGCACGGGAGAACAGGAGTAACCAGCGCCGCGGGCCGGCCTGGGAGATGCGCCTCTCCTTGGGAGCCGAGTCCTGCCGGAGTGCGCTGCAGGAAGTTCCTGGCTGTGGAGAAGAGTGCGATCCTAGGTGTCTCGTTTAGGGCCAGCCGTGTGCCCTCTCTGCCGGCACCCGTCTCTTGTTAGGCGAGGTTTTTGCTGCCTGGCAGTGCTGTGTTAGCAGCCTGCCTTCTGCTAGGCCTCGCCCTGAGGTTGCGGAGGTGAGCAGAACGGAGCCTGAGGTGAAGCTTTGTAACGCTGTAAGCAGGACGCTCCTCAGGGCAGCCTGTTCTGTGACAGGATAAACGTTTGTGTACAAGCAGTGGTGGGTTAAATAAGAGCTCTTCTCGTTCAGGCGGTGAGGCTTGTCTAGGGAAGCAATAACTCTTCCTTCAGCTGAGGAACTTCCTCTTTGCAGAGCGTGTTGCAGCAGCAGTTCCAAGTATGGTCCCTGAACTGCTGCTGGCGGTATGAAAGCTCATTGACTCTCACACGGTACCTTGGGCACTGCAGTACAGTCAAAACTCAGTTTTGAGCCCAAGTTCAGTAAGGGAGGCTAAATGCTTTACTCAAGTTCATGGGTTGAGGAAATGAACAATGTACTTAATGTTTCTTGAGGTATTACATGGATGTGTGTGCTGTGTAAAGCTGTAATGCATAAGATTGTTAAATTAATGCTTTGTAATCAAATAGTTATCCATAGCTCATTCTCTTGAGAACTTTAAAAAAAATATATCCTAAAGTACAAGCTTTGTTAATGGCAGCTAAAAGGTAGTGTGGTTAAGCCCTTCTGAAGGCTTTTGCTAAGCAGGCAGAAAACAAAACTCGTGCAGTGGGGGGAAAACATGCTTCTGTTCTTGGAGGTGAGCTGAGCGAGTGTGCTGCAAAAATATGATGACTGCTAGAGTTGTAACAAGGTGGAGGGAGGATACAGTGAAGAGCAGGGATGGAAATAACAAAAGAGGTGGAATGGGACATTCCTCTTCAGGTCACCCATAGTCTGTATACCCTATATGATTTTATTATTTGGGCTACCTATAATTTTATCTGTTTTAGTTGAATTATCTGATGTAGAAGATGAGTAATCGTTCCGGAATTGACTTGTCTGCAGTAGTGGTTTCTTTTGTATTTGATTCTTTTCTGTGTTTTTTTTTTTGCTTTTTTTTTTGCTTTTTTTTTGCTTTTTTTTTTTTAAAGTTGTTTTGGAAGGAAGCAGAAGCAGACTGTAAGCCATTGAATCACCAATAAAATATTCCTGCTGACTTATTATCAAGATACTTATCAACTATTCTGTGTACTTATTCATGCATTCTCTGCTGATAACCTATGCGATCATAGAGTAAGTTGGGGTTTTCTTACTGTATTTTCTTTACTCCTTCATCAATGTATGAAATTCTGAAATGTTCTTTTTGTGTGATCCCTGTACATCTTTGAAGAAGGGGAAAGTTTAGGTGAGTGGCTATTTGATTGGATTATAGTACTGACTAAAGTAGGGTTTGTGATGAAGAATGAGAGGCGAAGTGTGGAAATTGGTGTATGGATTGAATAAAACAGTTGAAGGTTGCAGCCTGATAACTACAAAGTAGCAGGAGGGATTTGTATGTGCTTGTGTGGTTCATTGTCCTTGTAATTCCATACAAATGAAGGAAGGGTGGTTAGGGAATAATAACTGGTAAAAGCAGGGAAGGAGTAGGAATGTACTGCAGTAAGTGAAGTTTTTTGAGAGTTTCTGGCTTTTTTCCCTTATCTTTACGTGTACCAATAGTGAATGTCTGTTGATCAATTTCAGAGTTCTGGCAGATTTATACTAATTTGTTTTTCATTAGCCATTCAACATATCAAGCATTTCAGAACATAACTAGCATCCCATGGTATTATTTACCTGGCAACAGCAGCGTCTTATTTACAAAAGAATATGACAAGTAACAAGTCCTACAAAACATTCTTGTGTTGAAGACCTTCAGTTACAAGGAATATCAATGACAAACCTGGTCATTTTCAAGTTAGCTATTGCATTCATATTTAAGCATGGATTCTGTGAGTTTTCATGAAATACTAATTCCTGAAAGACAGGAATTGTTGAGGCAGATTATATGTGTGTGTATGTATAGTGAGGGCTCAGTTCCTGCACAAAAAGCATGGAACCAGTCTGTTGTTCAAAACTTACTGCACAGAAAAAGACCCGATTACATTTGTGCGATCCATTTCACCCCCCCGCAGTTTCTACATATCTTCACGCTTATAAAAATCTCTATATTATCCCTTTCTGCCCTGTTCATGCATTTCATCAGTGATGTGCACAGTCTTTCCAGTACTGGCCGGAGGCTGATGTCTGGGGATATGCAAGGTAACATGGACTACTGTACATAATAATGTTTCTTTGCTCTTTCAGGCTGCAACTATTTGTGGGTTAGAAGCAGCTGAGGAAACTCAAAAATCTAACCTTGCAAAAATACGAAAAAGTGAATCAAAATCTACATTTATTTTTGTTATAGAAAGCACATTTTCCCCTCCCCCCTTATGCAGTCAGGAAAATGACACGTCATTTTAGGCATGTTATAAACTGGCACTAAAGTCTACTGCTTGTAGGCATATAATCTCTTGTTTCTTTGTTTCAGAACTAATTGTAAAATCAAGTTAATACTTGTCAATCTCTCTTCAGATTGCTCATGATTTTATAAAGTCACGTCTCAATCCTATCACCTTATGAACTTAATACTAAAAACTATTAATACTATTTGTAAAACTACATTCTAACCACCTCTCTCATCTGAGTAGACCGTATGTGTCTTCTATTTTCTTATTCAATTATATATTAATGGCTTATCTGAGATCTCCTTTTTGATTCTATGGCAGCTTTATTTCCTTAAGCATGTTCAATGAATGACTAGTTGTTTTGTCAGATTGTATCAGAGATCCTTGCAGACTACATAAATTGTATTTCCATTACGCACGTGCTGGTTGATTCTCTCAACTTCTTTAGCTTTGGGAAACAGTGTCCCTTTACAGAAGTAATTGGTTGCTTGCCCCTTTACCCCTGGCATGTTGTATAATACAACTTTGAAATGGAAAATACTATTCCTGTTGCAGAAAAACGCATATATGACACTTGGTCGCAGGCATCGTTGTTAAATATAGGAGTCATCTCTGCTTTGAGGGGCATTGGCCATCCAGATCACCTCCCAACAAATTGATCCATTCACATTTCATAATGATTGGAGCTATGTTAATTGAAGTGTTCCTGCTCTGTTAATAGCTGTAAGGTGAATTGTTTCCACCTGTGCAGCCAAGGCTGGCCCTGCCCCTTTCCTGGGTTCAATCATTGGTTCAGGCTGTGACCTAACAGTTCCCATACACTCCACTGTTTCAGAACATGAATCAATGACTAAGCATATCAGGGTCAAGTTATCCTTTGCAGTCTGGTTCATAATTGCAATCATGACATTTGCTGTGATGCTGATATTATTTCCCGTTAAGTGGATACAGTTTTTCCCATCATGATGTAAAGAATCTATAATCTTCAATTACCGTAAGAATTATAGAATATTTAGAGTTGGAAGGGACCTTTAAAGGTCACCTAATCCAGCTCCTCTGCCGTGAACAAGGACATCCCCAGCTAAATCAGGTTGTTCAGGGTTTGATCCAGATTCGCCTTGAAAGTCTCCAGGATGGGCAGCCTATTGCAATGCCTCACTACCTTCGCTGGAAAAGACTTTTTCCTTATGTCCAACCTCAGTCTACCCTCTTTAAGTTTGAAGCTATTTCCCCACATCCTATTACCACAGACCCTGCTAAAGGGTCTGTCCCTTTCTTTTCTGTAGCTCCCATTTAGATACTGAAATGCCACAAATCAGGTCACCTTGGAGCCTTCTCTGCTCCAGGTTGAAGAGGCTCAGCTCTTATGGCCTGTCCTTATAAAAGAGGTGTTCCATCCCTTGGATCATCTGTGGCCCTCATCAGGAAGTGCTCCACCAGGTCTGTGTCCCTCCTGTACCAAGGACTGCACATCTGTACATGTTACTCCAGGTGAGGCCTCACCAGCACAGAGAAGAGGGGCAGGATCACCTCCCTCCACCTGCTGGCCATGCTTTTTGTGATGCTGCCCAGGATATGGTTGGTTGTCTGGGGCGTGATGGTGCATTGCTGCCTCATGTCCAGCTTCCCATCCAGCAGTACCCCCAGGTCTTCACCGGGCCTGCACTCAATCATTTCATCCCCCAGCTTGTATTGGTAGTGAGGGTTTCCTCAACCCAGGTGCAAAATCTTGCATTTGGATTTGTTGAAGCTCATGAGGTTCACCTGGGTCCACTGCTCAAGCCTGTCTAGGTCCCTCAGCTACACCCCACAGCTTGGTGTCATGCTCCAACATGCTGAGGGTGTGCTTGACCCCACTGTCAGGGTCATTAATGAAGATATTAAAGAGTATTGATCCCAGCACTGACCCCTGTGGGATATGTCCTTCCAGCTTCTTTTGCGAAAGATGTTTGAAAGTCCATCATAAAATGTCACTGACGAACAAAATATTGTGATAATTCTACTCCTCCTGCTTCTGTCTCTGTTGGTTGTCCTGGCAGGCCATGGATCCTGGGGAGAGTAGAATAAATGGCACTAAAAGAGCCATATCTGCCCTCCATGGTGAAATACATACCATATTCCTATCCTGCGTCAAAATTTCCACTTGGGTGGGGCATGTTCAGGCCTTTTATACTACACCCTTTAGCCTGATATCAATGATTGAATAATTATATTACGTACCAAAGGGGGAGTTTTAATCTGCTGGAGTGACATTATTACGGTCCCCTTTGTAATGAAAATTGGAGTGTGTATTATAATTTCTGATGGCCATCTGCCAATTACTTGTGGTATTATCATTCATTTCCTTTCTAATAATTCCCACCATGGTGCAAGTAAGCCACACCATTTTGGCCCCACTTGCACTTCCCAAGGTCATCTTACTTTGCGAGTTCCTGATTCTAGGTTCTCGGACAGAGAGCAGGAGATTACTTATCATTCCAGCTGGGGATCTCTGTTGTATATGACTTCTCTTAATTTGGATCCTAAGTGGGGAGGCCCAAGTTGTTTGTAACTTATGCAGGATTCTGGGTCTTTCATTCAGATGCCTCAGCATTTTATGTAGTCTCTTAGTTCGTTCTTGCAAGGATGGATGGCCTTTAGAATGCCATTATGCTGCTCCATCAATTGCACTCCCGTCAGATTATAAGGCAGATGGAAGTGCCATTCAATGTCATTTCCTTGGCCTGTTTTCATACCATTGTACCCTGGTCACTTTTGATGACCTGGGAGTCCTGTATGCTCCCATCAATTTAGTTAATGCCTTGATCATATGGGCTTGATTTGCTTTTGACACTGGATAGGCCTGTGTTATTCCACTTGTTGTGTCAATGCAGGTCAGGGCATACCTGGCCCTTTCAGAGAGAGGGAGAGGGCCTGTGTAGTTGTCCTGCCATCTCTACAGAGGGTGGTGTCCTCTGGCAAGGTGTGCTGTTGTTCCTGGCAAAGGTCTCAGTTTCATCCTGGAGCATGCTTTGCATTCTTGACATGCCTGGAGGATATCTGCCATGGCAGTCTCCATGCTTTTACTGCTGCCCACGTTGTTTTCTGCACAGAATGTTGCAACTTCTTATGTAGCTACTGGTTGATGTTCTTGACTGGTGAATCATCTAGCCACCTTATCCAAGCTACCGTGTTGACTTTATCATCATGAGTCCATTGGAGGGCTAAAAAGATGATAAAGGGCCTGGAGCATCTCCCCTATGAGGACAGGATGGGAGACCTGGGTCTGTCCAGCCTTGAGAAAAGAAGACTGTGAGGAGATCTTATTAATGTTTATAAATATATTCAATGTTTTATTTTAAGGGTGAGAAAGGGATATGGCCAACTTCTTCCCAGTGGTCTGTGGGAACAGGACAAGGGGAAATGGACATAAACTGGAGCATAGGAAGTTCTGCACCAATATGCAAAGGAACTTCTTTGCAGTAAGAATGATGGAGCACTGGAACAGGCTGCCCTGTTGTGGGCAGGTTGTGGGTTCTCCTTCTCTGGAGATATTCAAGACCTGTCTAGATGCCTACCTGTGCAACCTGATGTAGGGAGCCTGTTTTGGCAAGGGGGGTTAGACTCTATGATCTCTGGGGGTCTCTTTCAGTTGGGCTATACTTTTCTTCTGTTCCATACCAAGCCTGAGACGAGAACCCTGACACTGCTACAATCCCCATCCAAACCGTTCCTGGGTTACATGCTTGTCTAATTTGGCAGATAGAAGGGATCGAATATACTAAGTGCCTGTGCTTGTTTGATGGCTGATTTGGCTTGCTGAAAAGTGTCTTATTCCATCTGTCCCTTATCTCATGATTGGCCTTTCCTAATTAGTCTATACAGAGGCCTCAGGATTTGTGCAAGGTGGGGTATGAAGATGTTGACTGTTTACGGGCTGCTTTGGTTCCATGACTGATGGGGTGTGGGGACCCACAGACCCATGCTCCAGGAAAGTGGGAAAAGGGAAGGGGTAGGGACATGGGTCTAAAAACAGCAGCAACAATCTGAGGAGGAAAGCTAATTGACTAAAAAAGATAGTGGAAAAAAGATAGCTTCTAGCTCCATGCTTAATGCGTCCAGGAGGGTGACAATATTGTGTACCATGTGAATTGGGAGGGTGACCTTGTTCAATTCTCTGTCTACTGTCCCCTCTTCTTCCTGTACTGGCTATGTAGGGGAGTTATAGGAGCTATGTGCTGGTCTGATGATCCCCACTTTTTCCAATTCTTGTATTGTTTGAGTGATTTCTTCCTGATCTCCAGGGATTTTATATTGTTCTGTAATTAGTGATCTGACATGGCTGGAACACCCTAGATAGCCCTGCAGAATTGACTGTACTGACTGGACACTAATACTCCTGATTCGTAACCTCAGTCCCCTCACTTTATCTATGCCTAATATCTATTCTACCAATACAGGAATATATACTTTGTACTCCTAAGAAAGTAGGCATCCAGCACCCAATTTTAACCAGGTTTGTGCCATAGGGATCATTTTTCCCATATTCTCCTATAATAGCCCACTTACTGGAAACTTTATGGGTTACCATGGACTATAAACATCTCAGCTCCCCTGTCAACTGTTGCCATTACTATTTGTATATTTCTGGGAAGACAATACGGTAGGCCACATCAGTCAACAGGCTGCCATAATCCATTGAATTAAAGAGTGATTTTCCTCGTATATGGCAGTCAGATATAATCGTCGTCTTAAGGCTGGTTGTGTTGTAATACATGCTAGCTTAGGAATTTTGAGGCCATTTACTACAGTACTTTCAGCTTCCCGTAGCCAGACTAGGACGCTTCTCTTGGCTTCTGTTGGAAATGCTGGGCTAGATCCATTCATTAGTTTGGCTGTAGTATAAGGGAAACTGTAACATGCGTAGCTATTTGAGGGGAATTCAGTCTTCATGTGGTACTCTCACTGGCCTTTCTTGGATTTTCTTGTGGTTTTTTTTTGCATGTCTATAGGATGGATATCTAGCGGGTCCAGATCTACCAGGGCCTCTAGTTCATATATATATATATTTTTTTTTACAGTTCTCCTTTCCAGTATTGTTCAGGCCATAGAGATCAGATTTCTTGGGGCCCCCTTTGCTTGCAGTGGACAGGGCCCCGACTTATGGATTTGGGCCAGTTTGGGTGGCTTTATCTGTAAGCGTAGCAAGTTTATGCTTGTGCTGTTTAACTCTATCATGTAGTGAGTTATTTTCTTCCTCAAGATTTTGTTCTGATATATTTAGATGATTTAATGCTTTATGATTTTAATGATTTAACAAAGGCCATGCTGCAGTAGAAGCAGCCAGCTGCCTCTCCTTGTTTGTCATAATTCTTTTTTTCTAGGCCCTCAATCTAAGCAGCCACGTGGGCTGAGGAGCTAGCAATCTTTCCCCCTTCTCTGACTGGGCTCCATTTTTCTATAATAGAAGCCAGCGCATGCCACAGAGAGACTAGGAATCCCAAGATGTGTGTGAGTAGCTCTATCCCCACAGGGATAGATTTCCCCCATCCCAGCCATCCTGCTACACCTTCTAGGAAAGCAATTATAAGATTAGTATTACTTTTTGTGGGTGACTCCTGGCTGGCTCACCAAATGTGAAGATGGGCAGCAGATAGGGAGCATTTTGGCTGAAACTAGGTAATTTTAAATTTGTTATCATCTATAACAAATTGAACAGTATGTCAGGAAGTGCAGACCACATTCAGTTTTAACTGTAAAATTGTACTACTGTGCTCTTCCTTCTCCCTCTCTTTAAATTAGCCCCAGAAAGATGAATCCCCAACATCTCAGTCTCTTACAGGTGCTCCTGTAACTTTTTTTTTTTTCTTCTGCCAAATGTTTGAGGCATTACATCTTTTAGTTTAAGCTATTTTGGCAATTCAGTCTCTTAGAAGTACTTCAGAAGTGAACCTGTGAGCAGTTATGAGTGTATTAACTCTAGTCCTTCAGTAACTGCGCTCTTGAATCATACATGTCTTAATAATGCTCCTGTCAATGGGAGAGTATTTATGTGCTTCCTCATTTAATTCTTAATTCTGATTTCTTAATTAGTTTCCTTAATTAGCTATAATCTTTTGCTAACTCACAGCAATCAAAAATAAAGTGCCCAGCCTGTTTAGGAAATCATTATGGGAGCCTTCGGATGGTGACAGTTTCAGTGGTAATCTCTTTAGAAAACATTTATTTATTTATTATGAAAACTAATATGTATCTAAAGAAAAAAAAATCTCATTCACTCTTTGGAAGAAGAAAGGAAACATTCAGATTCTTGCTTTGTGAAGAATGGGAAGTTTGCCTTTTGTCTTTTCAGACTGAGAAAGGGAATTCTGTAGCGTTCCTCAAAAAACAGCTGACATGGCTGGTTCTGTGCAGCTGCTTAGCAGGTTGTGTGTGGGGGAGGTTGTTGGGGAGAGTAAACCGAAAGTAACAGGAGGTAAGGTTTGTTAGCATCAGCGAGTTAAAGCAGCTCTAGAAGAACTTTAGGACATGTTCCTGGAATGGCTTTCAACACTTTTTGGCCTTTCCACAGGTGGTTGTTTTTTATGTAGGAGATAGGATCGTAGAGAAAAGTAGATTTCTGGTGTGATTAAAAGATTGCACCACAGAAAATAGTACGTTGTAAGCAATAAAATCAATTTAATGGATTGTAACCATTTATATGAAGTTGCTTTAGGCTAGTATAGAATATATAAAATAACATAAACTAGAAAACATTGATATTGATATATCTAATTTGAAAGAAAATTAACAACTTTTGAAACAGGGCTTAAAAGGAATCTCTTCTAAAACAACTGTTTTGAAATTTATAAAAGAGATTGCAAAATCATTATATATTAAAGTGTTTTATTCATCTGCTACATCTTCAGTACTCTGCAAGTGCTTCCTACATAAAAGCAGTGTTTAGCAGCTCTGCATGCTGAAGATTTATTCATATACTTGATGCATAAACCAGCTTTTTTGACCATAGATAAGTCTTTGGAATAGGTCACTATTATTTGCTGTTAACATTTGCTGGAAGCAATTTGAAGTGAATTTATTTAATGGGAAGAAAACCTTAAGCTGCATTTATTATTAGGTAAAGACATGGGATTTGAGTGACTTGATCCTGCCCATTTCACTAAGCGTAGTATTACTTGCTGACGGAAATCCTTCAGCTTAATTCTGATCAGTGGGTTCTGTGACTGTCATGTAGTTTGACTGTGTCATGTGCCTGTTTCACACTGCGTGAAGCGTTAATGACTTGTTGCAGGATTAATCTAATACTAGTAAGAAACAGGATTTGAGGTCTTACACAAAGCTGGGAAGAAGCAACCGTCAGTTTGTTTCTCTTCTTGATATGTGAAGAATCATCAGAGAGAAATTACTTGATTTTCCTAATTATGAATGAACGAGATAATGAAGACAGTGGGCAAAATCCAAGTGAGTCTCTTTAAAACATGCTACCATAGATCTATTGAGTATTTTACTGAAGTAGCAGATTCTGTACTTCCTGCTGCCTTGTAAAGAATTGATGAAAATTTTAGTGTGCTGTCATTGAAATTACACTTGATTGAAATAGCTGAGGAAAAGGGAATTTAAAACTTGGGCATGGCAAATAAGGTGAGTGGATATAGTATTGGAATCCTCCATTATGTAAAGGGGTTTACAAGGAGCTTAAGTATGTTTTGTTGTGCTTTTCAAGTTAATTTAGATAAATTGTGCTAGCCATTAATTGTTGTAATGTCAGAAATCAATGATTTATTGAAAATATTTAAACAATTCCTTATTAAAAAGTAAACTGTGAATGAAGTAGATCATACTGAATTTTCAATCTCATCCCATGTAAAAATTATGCTAGGCAGGATGTGTTCAAACAAGGTTATTGATGTCTTCATAATTTGAATTAAAGTAAGACAGTGACTTTCAAAAATTTGAGTCTATTTTAGTACTCCTAAGTGTACTTCAATAAAATGTATGTTTTTGGAGTAGGAGGGGTAAGAAATTAATTTTTTAATATTGCCTGAGTCCTTTTGCTTGCTAATAATAAAATTGGACGTGTAGAAAGTAAATATGTATGATATAGAAGATAGAATTGTACTTTTTGCCACAGGTAATTTTCTTGAATGTGACATTTTGATATTTCATACTAAGTGACTTTTAAGCCAATTTTTTAACCTTAAATTGTTTATGTTAACAGTTGATTTACCCTTGTGCAAACAGGACCTCTGTGTTTTCAATTTGCAGTGGCTAGACCGTTCTTAATCTGACCCAATACTAATGTCGTGGTTGTGCTACTTAAGCTTTTGTTTGGAAAGGGACCTTTCATTGTTTCTTGATAATCGGAACATATTCCAGCATACATGGGCTGTGGCTATTTTGGAATGCTTTTTTTTTCTAGTTTTCAAAAATTATGCAAGCTTTTTTCTTTTCTTTTTATAAAAACAACAACAGGTACCTGTTGCTTAGTTGTTTAGAGACCGGTTTTACTTTACCAAGGCCAAGTTATCTGTTTTATAGCTTGGGATTCAACTTAAATAATTCCTGCTTCTCTGAACACCACCTGTATTCCTTTTCCATTAAAAGACTACTAGCTTTTCTTTTTCAGGTTGATGTTAAGCTCCTGTAGTGTAGCAAGAGCTGCAGATGCTTGCTCAGTGGGGCTTGTTTGGACAAAATGTATTTGAATATGAAGTCAAATAGGAACATTTTTTTGAGTGTGAGCAATAAAGGACAGGTATAGTGTGGAACAGAAAGGAAATCATGAATCTGGAAAGGATTTAGGGATCAGGCTGGAATAGAATAGCATGAGCTTGGTTTAATACTGTGTTAAAAAGGGCTGGCATGATCCTTGGAGTAGAAAGGTGATTATTATACTTCTTTAAATAGCACAGTTGAGCCTAATATTAGAAGGCTGTACTTGGTTCTTAGAGCTTGAATTTTTCTTGCATGTCTTCCCTTGCATATTATGTTTGGAAGGTGTATTAAGAAATTACAGCAAAAAGTTTGGAAAAAGCCAGGTTAAATTAGAAAGAAGGAAAACTTCTTTAAGGATTTTTCTGCTAATTGAAAATCCTTAATCGTTATCACCATCATAAAAATCTGCAATTTTTATTTCAATTCTGAAAACACCTAGCATGCTTTCTCAAAGTTGTACTGCCTAATGCAGAAATTCTGTGATCTGTGGAAACACAGAGGAAAAAAAGATTAGATGGTCTAATGGTCTAATATATTTTTTGTCCTTAATCTTTTGAACAGGCATCCAAGTGCAGATTCAGGATCACTTAGATGACTGTTTTCCATCTCTGTCCCCAGGCTCTGCTCTGCCACTTTCCCTAAGACAAGACTTCCACAAGACATTTTTTTCATGGTCTACCTCAGAGTATGCAGGGATGGAAAAACTGTCACTGTCATTCAATGATGTAGTTATAATGGCATTACTGCTAAATAAGTAGTTTTACTTACTCAGATTGGTTTTTTTTCCTATCCTGATAGTGTCTTTGCAGTGACAGCGTGGTGAAAAATATAATATTTCAATGTTGCCACATTGTTTCCAAAGCATTGAAGCTATTATTCAGCTCTGTACATAGTTCCCTGGTCATAGTCCACCAATGTGAGTAGATGAGCTCATTGAACCACTTTCATGACTGACTGCTGTGCATGGCCCCAGTATGCCAACATTCATAGACTGATTTGGATTGGAAGGGATCTTTAAGATCATCTAGTTCCAATCGCCCTGCTATAGACTAGCAGTTTTATAAGAAGGTATTTTAATTGCCGTATGGGCAAAATAAAGAGTCATCGTGCTTTAGTGTTGTCAAGACCCTTTGATCTGGGCCTTATCTTCATTCTGCCTCTGGAGAAATGAAGGAGTAGAAGAATACAGACATGAGCAGAGCCAACATCCATCTCTGCCTGCCATCCCTGAGAACATCCTGCTTTGTTCCTACTTATCTTTCCCTCTATCCACCTCCCTCCCACCTGCCTTTACACAGTTCCACCTGGCTCCTCCTGCAAACTGCTGCTGGGGCCAGCAGAGCTCAGCACACTGTTGGCAGCAATGCTGCTTCTGCTCTTCAAAGCAACAGTTGTAAGAGGAAGGCACAGAACAGGATTCTTTGGTTCCCTGCTCTGACAAATTTGAACAAAAAAACCCCAATAGTGATCTCTTGCTTTGCACAGACATCACAGCTGCAGTCACCTGGCCTCTTAGTTTGCTCCCTGACTGTTGTGCTAGGAGAGCCTTCACAATTTTGTTTAGAAGCTAAGGGTACAACTGCAGGGCTCAAGTAGCAGCTGCAGTGTTTATCTGATGAAGGGTTACCCAAGGGTCCCCCTGTGTTCCTGGGGGATTTCATATGCCTCCAGGCCCTGTGCAAGCACAGGAAAACTAGCTTAGTATGTTAGGGGGTAGAGTGATACGGTAGGTATAGTTACTTTTCTCATAGTTTTATTAGAGAGACATGGACAGGTGTGATGTTGGCTGGAAATGCTGAGGGGGAAAAAAAAAAAAAAAGATTTTAAAGAATAGAAACCCTGCTTTATGTTTTTCCATTTGAAGTTTGAAGGTGTGTTTGACAAGACTTGTTTGTTAGAAATGATACTCTTGAGTTTTTTCTTACTGGAACAGAACCAAGAAACATAAAATCATAGAACTGCTCAGGTTGGAAAAGACCTTCAAGATCATCAAGTAAAACCACAACCTAACCATACTACCCAACTCTAGCTACCCACCACTAAATCATGTCCCTGAGCACCACATCCAAACTGGTTTTGAACACATTCAGATATGGTGACTCAACCACCTTCCTGGGAAGCCTATTCCAGTGCTTAACAGCCCTTTGTGTAAAGAAGTTTGTCCTGATATCCAACATAAACCTCCCTGGTGAAACCTGAGCTTATGAAGGAGGACTTCAGTATTCAGCTATCTGTAACCTAGATTATCAGTGTACAGTGCTGAGAAGTTCATTCTACTTCTAAAAGTGTTAAGATTAATAAAGTGAATAAATATTCACAATATATAGTTTGGTATATCTTTTTGATACTTTGTGCGGACTAATATTTACTGCTGAGTCATAACTCCAGTTACGTTACGCCCTGTATGAATGCAAACCAACACTTGAAATGCACCAACTCATTTTTTGAAGACTAATCCTTTGTACCCCAAAGGGAGTGTTAGTATTTAGCTAATAAGTACTGCTACTAGCTGCCGGTGGACAAGGAAAGTCAACAGAACTGTGGTCTTAGTAAGACAAATATTAAGAAACCTTATCCAATGTAAGAGCTTTAACTGCTGAATTGGTCTCGTAAGGAGTGCTTTTTAAAAACATCAACAGAAATAGCATAGTCATTTCAAGGAATGCAGCTGAAGAAAACAATGTTCTGGTAATTTTGATAAGAAGCTACGAAGTTCTAGTACTGGTATGCCTTAGTGTGATGATGTGAGAAGTCAGCATGTATTTGAGGACATAGCTGCATTTTGTTTTGTGCAGAAAAGTTAGCTGAACTATTTTCCATCATACGGTGGGGCTAATTGAAGGATAAAAGCCAGTTTCCCTGGCAATCTTGTGCTAAACTGATGCATTCCATGCATTGTGAAAATGAACAACAGCAAAACCAACCAAACATGAAAACTGATGTGTGAGAAAGTGGGGAAAACTAGCCTGGCTATAGGACTAGAAGCAACATAACAATAAAAATATAATCTATAGAGAAACAAAAATGGAAGCTGGAGGATAAGATAAAACATTAGGTAAAAACAGTAGTTGTGAACGAATTAACAGCTGTTTTGGACCATGGAAGTAATTCTAGAGGACTAATAGACAATAGCTGTCTTCTGAATCTCTTACGCAGTCATAGTGTTGTGATAGCGTGGAGCCTATTGTATGAGGGAGTGATGAACACGGCAAGGATCTTCTTCTGGAATATTTTTAGTCTTATCTTCTTGAGGTAATTGGATGTACTTCTCTCCTGTTACAACCAGGATAGTACTGCTGTCAGGTCTCCCATGTTTACAATAGGTTTGGTGTGGGACTTCAGGTTGGGAGAAGTGCCCTGGAAAGGTTAGAGTGAAGGATACAGGGAAAAGAGTACAGTTTTTTTTTTTTTTTTTTTTTTTCCTCCAGCTCTTTTCCATTGTGTAGCAAAGAGGCTACATATAGTGATTGTTGCTGTAACTTGTAAGGCCGAATGAGGCAATTTGGGATTTCCAGAGTTGTGACAGTATGAGCACATTCTTGCACTGCATTGCTAGGCACTAGTGAAAGTGATGATGTATTTGAAAAGGTGTTCCGGAGCAGGTCAGAGAATCTACAGCTGTATGTGATTGGTATCTCAACAAGAAATAGAATAAATGTGGCATATTATAGAGTTTCTGCAAATTTTACAAAATAATTCTTACAACATTTTTTTTTTTTCATAAATTCCTGCCTCAGTACTACAGAAGTATTTCCTTAGGTGTGGTCATAGAGTCCCTGGGCAACTGACTCATACGTTCTTGAACTCATAACTTCTTGAACATTGAAAGCCTAAGGCATCAAAAAACAACAATAGAAAACCCAAGTTATTTCTTTTTAAAGTCATCTAGCTAATTTAAGTGACTTGTAGCTTTTTCAGAATGGTCGTTCCTTATCAGGTTAGGAATTTCATAGTTGTCCTGTTTTTGAAGTAGGAATTTGACTGCAGTTCCATTTGCTTCCTGGAATATTCTTAAAACAACATCCTGAGAATATCCTTTGTATGATGAACCTTGCTGATTTTTGTTTTGTTTTGTTTTCTGCTAGGAGATGGTATTTCCAGGGAAAGTAGTCCATTTATTAACAGTGCAGAGGTGGACAGAGGAAACATGTACGAAGGTAAAAATATGGCTCTCTTTGAGGTAAGTTCTCATTTTGTTGTGTATGTGTCTGTATACATGTTTTGTTTTGTAATTTATATATTACTATACATATATTTAGTATACATATGCATTACATATATGCACTGCATTCAACCTCCCATTCTGGTTTTTGTCCTTCTGTGCTCCTACCTTCTTTCTTCCAAAAAAATGTTAGAAAACATAATCTTTCAGTTCTCCTGTATGACAAAAATTTGTGCACTGCTTTTCATCAAACTTTAGAGGAGATTGTGCTAAGAGTCACTGATGTTTGTCATTAAATCTCTTTGCCACTTATGAAATTTCTTACTAATTTTTTTTAACAGAAGTCATGATACCAGAGTTTTGTCTCTGGATTTATCTCCTTCAAACTCGAATTCATAAATCAATATGCAAAACTACCTTTTGTTCAAATAAGACATAGTATTACTCAGTGTTGACAAATTGTTGCTGCTGCTTTTTTTTTTTTCCCTCATTGTCCCTAATCATTGAAATATATGCTTGCATTAGTTATTTTCAACACATTGCTGATGTAGCGTTGGATTTTTTTGGTATCTTGTGTTCTGCAGCATGTGTTTCCTAGAGTCTTAACATTTTCAGCTGGCTTGTATTTGTAAAAGATCATTAAAAAGTTCAAGAAGTTAGGATATTATAACTGCGATTGTCATGGCCTAATACCTTCAGGCAAAGAAGGTATTAGTTTTTGTATATTACTGTTTTCAGTTCCAATCTGTTGTCTTCCTCCCAGTATTTGATTCTGCATGCTTGACTCAATCTTCTAGTTCTGCTTCTCTTGGTATCCTTTTATTGTATGTGTTTCTTTAGGATTTCATTTTTTTCACCGTGCTTTGGTTTTATAGCAGATATGTGGCTGAAGAAAGATTGGCTTGCTTCTGTGTCAAGTAATATTATATATATTTAATTACATCTTATGTGAATATGTTCCAAAGCATACATTTGTTCAAAATAGGTACATTGTTTTAAGAGTAGTCCTTATGGATCATGGTTCTTGAGAGCCTGAAGGTGCTTGAGAAAATTATCTAAGGCTACTTTTAATTTTTTTTTTCCCAGCATTCAGCTTGTGTCTAAATGTCATCACCCTGCCACTGCAATATAGGGAGGGACTGCAATATAATCATGTAGCATTCAACTATAAAGATTTACTTTTGTTCTTTGACATGTGACTGGTATTTGGTCATACTAGTTTTCAGATTAGAGTGATTCAGGAATAACCTGTTGGATGTATGTTTGAAGTTGTATCATAAAATCATAATTTAAGTTTTTATTACACGCAGTTTTCTTAAAATCTTGACAGGAGGAAATGGATAGCAATCCAATGGTGTCATCTCTTCTTAACAAACTAGCAAACTACACGAATGTGACTCAAGGTGTGGTGGAACATGAAGCAGATGAAGATAGCAAGCGAAAGGAAGTCAAGGTATCTGAACTTTTGATAAGTTACGACAAAGCTAGTCACATAAAGAGAAATATTTTTCAGCCAAAAAAAAAAAATCACACGATTCTCTAAAAACAGAAGAGAGAAAAGCAGAAGTGTTCATTGATCTTGCTAGTGTGTCTTAGCAACACCTTGTTGTAGAAGTTCCATATGAAATATATGTAAAACTTAGACCCAAAACAAGCATTATGTGCATCTCAGTTCCTTCTTAGTTTTTTTCCCTTCTGTCCTTGTATTAGCAACAGTAACTTTGTTTTACCTTTGGTGAGGATGTAGTTTGACATTCTTCTCATTTGACTGGTTTATTGATACATTTCAGTTGGCTGGACTTTTATCTCAGGTTGAAATTAGAGAAAACTTGAAATGGAACAAGCCACTTTTTATGATCCAAAGTGTATTTGCTTCTTAATATGACAGCAGGTTTTTTGTTTGTTTTGTTTTTTGTATTAGGTCTATTGTTCCTATGTTTGGAGGAGGCTCTCTTCAGCATATTTGTTTGAAGACAGCAGCTAAGATCTCCAACTGGAGATCTGGTATGCTGGGTGCCCCAACTGCCTATTTATACCTTTGTATGAGAGAAACATAAGCAACCTTGTCAGGCTCTAATAAGATACTATATTGAGCCTTCTGTAAGCAGGAAGCTGTCTTAGAAGGAGAAAGCCAGGATCAAAACCATGCATAACACAAAACTTTGCAGTCAAGGAGGGATGATGAGCTATGACTGGTAGGGCAAGAAAACTGAATCTGGGAAACTTAGGGTAGATATTGGGAGATTGAGAGTACTGGGAGTCATATGTCATTGAGCAGAAGTGATGCTGCTACTGATCTTATATTTTGAGCTACAAAGGAAGAAGGAAAGGCAGATGAGAAAGAATAGAAGGAAAGAAGCACCTGGGAAGACAGATACAAAAAGGTGCTTGGAATGAAGGTTGTAACTGGAATTTATTTTACTGAAGGAGGGATTTATAGTATTGTACTGGAATACTTGTGCTAGAACTGTTTTTCTTAAGACTTGACTGTTACTGGGAGCTGTGGAGACAGTGTTGTGGTTTAACCTGACATGCAGCAAAGCATCATGCAGTCATTTGCTTATTACCCCTGCCCCCTCCAACTCCACATCCCCTCAACTGCTCCCAGTGGGATGAGGGAAAGAACTGGGGGAGAGGGAGAAGGGGATGTGGACTAGAACTCATGAGTTGAGATAAATACTCTTTTACCAAGGCAGAAAAGGAAGAGGAAAGGAAGTAGTAATAATAATCATATATGCACAAAACAAGTGGTATACCAGCCACCCACTGATGTCCAGCTAGTTCCCAAGCAGCAGCTGCTCCCCTAGTCATCTCCTCACTATTTTTCAAAAGGCTTTTTTTCGTGTTTGTGCGTGTGATGTCATATGGCATGGAAAATCCCTTTGGTTAGTATAGGTCATCTGTCCTGATTCTGTCTCCTCCCAAATCCTTGTGTCCTCTCAGCCACCCTCACTGACAAGGCAGTACAATAAGCTGAGAAACGGAAATGTTCTTGGCTCCATGCATATGCTGTGTACAGCCTTACTCAACAACTAAAACAACTAAACAACTAAAATATTGCTGTTATCAACATCGTTTTTTTCTTAAAGCCAAAATGTAGCATCATACCAGACACTACAAAGAAAAAAAGTCAACTCTTTCCCAGCTGAAACCAGGACGGATAATGATCAAGGCTGTGGGATAAAGTCCGTAGCCTATTGCTGTTCTTCACTTGTTTATCAGGTTGTGGTTTCTTGTTTGTTTTTGGCTTTTGTTAATGCAGCCCAGTGTTAGTCCATCTAGAACTGACTGGCCAAATGAACGTTGTATTTACTTGCACTATATCAACTTGTGGCCTGAAAGCATGATTTGTATATATTTTCTTTTTACATTTTGGTGTCTGAAATTAATCAGAGGTTAAGCGATAGTCTGGTAGAGTAGAATTTTAATGGCATAATATAGCACTGGAACACTTCTACTATATGAAGAGACTGAGAGAGGCAACTATTCAGACTGGAGAAGAGAAAACTTGTGGGGATCTTATTTATACACACTGATATCTGAAGGGAAGTTGCAAAGAGGATGGAACCCTGTTCTCTTCAGTGATGCCCAGTGCCAGGACAAGAGGCAGTAGACACAAGTTGGAAGGCAAGAGTTTCTGTCTAAAAATCAAGAAACACTTTGCTGTACAGGTGAGAGAGAACTGACACAGAACAGTATTTGTAGAATCTCCCTCCTTGGAGACCTTTAGAAGCTGTGTAGATGTGGTCCTGGGCAATTTGCTCTAGGTGTCCCAGTTTGAGCAGAGGGTTTGGACCAGGTAGCCTCCAGAGGTCCCTTTCAACTTAACTGTTCAGTAATTCTGTAATAATGGAACTTGTATAAAACATTAATATTACTAATATTATCCAGTATTCTAAAAAATAAAGATATAAGTCTGTATGACATTGTGTCCTTTTATATACTTGGAAATCTAGTGCAACCCTTGCTTGCTGTTTTAAATTGGCTGCATTTTTCACAGCCTGAGTTGTGATTTAAGACTAACTTCTGTACCTGGAGACCTAGTATGTACATTTATTACTTCTAAGTTGAGTATTTCAACAGAAAAGGCTAACATTCATGAAGTGCTGAAAGTTAATGGTGAAGCCTGAATGGTTCTGTGTGTCTTTGTTTCCAGGTTCCACGAATGGGCACATTTATCGGTGTGTATCTGCCTTGCTTGCAAAACATCTTGGGAGTTATTCTTTTCCTACGTTTGACATGGATTGTAGGAACAGCTGGAGTTCTTGAATCTTTCATCATTGTTTTCATGTGTTGTGCTTGTGTAAGATAATCTTTTTCTTTATTATTGATTGGTTTACTATTCTGTTACCAGAATACAGCTGCTTTCTCCTGTATAAACAAACATTACAAGATTTTTCCTTAAGATAAATTTCTCTATAAAATAGTAATAATTTTTCTATAAAATTTCAGTACAACTGGGAGATAAAGGATGGGTTTAGATGCCAATGTCTTCTATAACATTTGAATGTATGCACTGAATGTAATCTCCTTCCAGCATATATTGAGTTTTCTGTGAGCTAGTGTAGTAAGTTTTAGCTTGAAGTATTTAATGGATTCTACTCAATGAGCTCATAGCAAATATTTTATGATACACATTGTATCACATTGGGACCTGAAGTCTTCCATTATCATTATTTTTTTTTTTTACAAATTTGGAACAAACCAAAATATGAACTACTGGCATTGTGTCCATAAATTCATTTTGGGAGATGTGAAACCAGCAGTAGATGAATTTGTCATAGCAGTGATACTTTGCTGGTTTGTCAATACCATTAAATTGGAATAAAGAATATCTTAAGTACACGCTCAGTGATCTGTACTCATCACATTCTATTTGAAGGCTGTCTGAAGCATATAGGCTTACTCAGTCATCCTGTAGAAGGTTCTGTACTTAGTTTACATGGAAATATCAAACTAACGATGATCAGTTTTATTTGCTGTGAATTTTGATCAGTAAATTCTTAAGTGCTTTTGGTCACTGTCTTGTCCCATCTTTCAAAATACTTTAAATATTTTTTGTTCCATCTTTCCACAGACTATGCTAACTGCAATTTCAATGAGTGCAATAGCAACAAATGGTGTGGTTCCAGGTAATCAATATTTTTTTTTTTATCTTGGATAGAAAATGGTCAAATCTGAGATAAGTTGCTGTAGTGATGAAATATCATCTGAGCTATTAGAAGTAGTACTTGGAGTATTGTTTCAGGTATCTTGTAATTGACTTTTTAAGGTGAGATGCTGCCTTCTACCTAGACCTTCCAGGAGCTGTAGCACATTTTTCTTACCATCAATTATTTGATTCTGTTGAATGAAAGATATCATAATTTGAGCTAATAGAGATTTATTTTACAAAGAAATTTGCTCTGCTTTAAGATTACAAATAAAGTGCTTTTTTCCCCCTGAAATTGCCCCTAGATTACTTTTTATTTATTTAATAAAACATCTGAATAATTTGGTTTTCTGCAAGGATAATAGGCAGCGTACTGATAATAATCTCCTCCTATATAAGCATTTTAGGTTATGCTCGTCTCATTTACCTTTTTCAGGAACAAGTTTGCCTGCTAGATTGTTCCTCTTCAATTATGAAACAGATGTTTTCAACACAAAATCAGTTTGCTTTTGAAACTCTTCTAATCCTTGGTTTTCAACAAGTTAATTGAAAATATCAGTATTCTGATGTTATGGACCCTGTACAGATGCTTATAATAGATTTAAAATATTGTGTATATATATACATATATAAATATTTTAAATGAATACTCAGTTTTAGAACTTTTCTAGCTTTCTAAGGTTCCAGAATGGATGCATAAGTTGCTGTGCAAAATTAAACACTACAGTTTGTGCAAAATCTTAAATTCCAGGAAAGCTGGGGAGGGATTTTTTATAAGGGCATGTTGTGACAGGACAAGAGAAAATGGCTTTGAACTGGAAGAGGGTAGATTTAGACTAGGTACAAGGAAGTACTGTGAGGGTGGGGAGACACTGGAACAGGTTGCCCAGCGAGGTTGTGGATACCATCTCCTTGGAAGCATTCAAGACCAGGCTGAATGGGGCTTTGTGCAACCTGGTTTAGAGGGAGGGATCCCTGCCTGTAGCAGGGGGCTGGAGCTAGATGACCTTAAAGGTCCCTTCCAACCCAAACCATTCTATGATTCTGTTTCACAGATGTAATACAGTATTTAAAATATAGATGCAGTAAGAATTTTTTTCAATTGTTTTTGTTTTATAATTAAGTATAGTTATGCTAGTCACTGTTCAGACAAGTAAAATGTTCATCTCTTTTTCCTTCTTATTTTTTAAGTTTATTGTACTAGTACTCCTGGAACATAAGAAAGGGACAAAGTACCAACGATTGAAAGGAAGCTAGGCAGGAATAAACTTTTTATTCGTTACTTTGGCATTATGACTATAGAACTTACTGCTTTTCCTTAGTGATTTTGTTGCTTTTTAAGTTAAGAAGCAAGTATTAGTAGTAGTGAATGTGTTTAAACTGTTCATTCCATCTGTAAACTGAAAACTAATATTTGTTATTCACTTTTCAAAGGAGAGTAGAGAAAGGTTTTTGGTAAACTTCATCAGTATTCATCCTCCTTTTTATTTCTTTCCCTTTGTAAAAACTTCAGCTCTGAAAAAAACATCCAGCTTTGTTTAAGGAAGGTCTGGAGGTTTTATGTATGTCTGATTAGGCAGTTGTCATACTGTCCTTTCTGGTTTTATTAAGTACTAATCAGTAAACTAAATCAATTTACAGTCTTCCAGTAATATTCTCCTGTGGTTGTACAGAGTTCCAGTAATCTTGCTTCACTGGTAAATGTTTTAGAATAAAAAATATTAGATTTGATGACATAAGGAACTCTTCAATTCATAATGTTTTTAAGTCAGTGTTTAAAAACTGTAAATGAAGAATTTGCTTTTTTAATTAATAAATTTCCTATCCCAGAATTCTATCTGCCATGAAGAACTATTGTTTCTTTTTATTGTGCTTTTTTGTTTTTGTTTGACACAGTGATCATGCATCTCAAAATATACATATTTTTATCTGCTAGAACATTTCCCTGGAGCCTTATGTTTTTCCGGTTCAGAAACCACAACTTACTCAGCCTTTGTTCATAGAAATAGGTGCTCCAGCCCTCTGGTCATCTTTGTTGCCCTCCTCTGGACCAACTCCAACAATCTTTCCCTTATTGGGGACCCCAGAGCTGAAGGCAGCACTAGGGGATGGAGTATAAAGGGCAGAATTTCCTACCTCAGCGTGCAGCTCATGTTTCTTTGGTCGCAGCTCAAGATATGGTTTCTAAGCTGGAAGCACTCATTGCTAGCTCATGTTTGGCTTTTTATCTATCAGTATCCCCAAGTCCTCTGCGGGGCTGCTTTCAATATTTGGCCTTGTTGAACTTCATGAGATTCACAGGGCCTCACTTCTAAGCCTGTCAGGATCCCTCTGGATGACATCCCTTCCTTTCAACATGTTGACTGCAACACAGTTTTGAGTTTGGCAAACTTGCTGGAAGTGCACTCAGTCCCGTTATGTCACCAACAAAGATGTTAAATAGTAACAGTCCTACTACTGACCCCTGAGGAACACCAGGCATCACTGGTCTCCACCAAGACATGGAGCTATTCACTGCAACTCCCTGAGTTTAGCCATTTGAGTGTGGCCATTCAGCCAGTTCTTTATTCACTGAGTGGTCCATCCATCAAATCCACGTGTCTTCATTTTCAAAACATGGATGTTATGTGAGACAGTGTCAAATGGTTTGCACAAGTCCAGATAGATGATGTCAGTAGCTCTTCCCTTACTCACCAATGCTGTCACCCCACTGTGGAAAGCAATCAAATTTGCCAGGTATTACTCTCTCTTAGTGAAGTCATGTTTGCTGTCACCAGTCACCTTTGTGTATTCCATATGCCTTACCATAGGATCTGCTTCATGATCTTGCCAGGCACAGAGGTGAAAGTGATTGGCTTGTAGTTCTCCAGGTCTTTCTTTTTTTCTCTTTTTTTAAAATGGGTGTAATGTTTTACCTTTTCAAGTATCTGAGAGCTTTAACAGACTGCCATGACTTTTCAAATGTAATGAATAGTGGCACAGGAAATTTATCCGCTGTTTCATGAGGACCTTCATATCTATTTCATCAGGTGCCTCAGGCTTGTGCATGTTAAGGTTCCTTAAGTGGTCTTGTGCCTGATCCTACAGTGGGCAGTTCTCAGTGTCTGCCTTTGCTTTCTGTGAAGACTGAGTCAAAAAAGACACTGAGTACTATCTCTATGTTCTGGGCAACCAGGTCTCTCAGTTTCTTCAGGAGAAAGCTCACATTTCCCCTAGTCTTTATTTTTACCACTTATGTATTAGCTCTCCAACAGACTGACACCGTTGGTCCCTACTAGACCAGGTTTCTCAAAGAGTACCATGGTCTAAAAAGCCATATCCTTGGCCAAATCACTTGTCTGGCAGCTATGAATTGATCCGCCAGATTGTACTGGTCTTCTCAAAGCCTTTTCTTTTGATTGGTAGGATTGAAAAGATCATTTATACTCCAGGGCCTCTTAACACTGTGCCAAGGGTTCTATAGTCCATGATACACTTTGGATGTTCTTGACAGTGTTGTTGGTGCCACATAAAATAACAGCAGTCGATAGTGGTTCTGCAATCTGTACAAGGCTTGCTAATTTCTTGGTAACATCTGTAGTACTTACATAAACCCATGGTAAGAGACACACCTCTCATGAGAGTGGGTCAGGGCAGCAAATTGGTGCCTCTTACCTCTCAGAAATGAGTCAGCTACAGCTATCACCCGCCATATTTTCTTCTTTGCTCTGGTTGTTTAACAGTCTATAGTGCCACAATCAATTACTTTGCTGAGGGCCAAGCTGGCACCAGAACTGACTGAGTATTGGCAGGGAGTAATGAAAACAGAAAAACATAGCAGGACTTCTGTGCAACTGTTTGATATATGTTGAATTATTTGTGTAATATAAGAAAAAAACTATGAACATCTTCATTTGTCAGTTTTAGCTGTCTAAAAAAAAAAAGCTTACTGATTTTAAGTGATTAGACTGTCTATTTGTTTTAATTTTATTTTCATTTCTTTAGCATGGTCTTAGGCAAATAACCAACAGAACTGGCTAGTGTCTCTTCACTTTTCATTTTTTAATTGTTTTTGCTTTAATTCTGATGGATGAACCTAATACTTAAAATGTTTGGGTAGCTGATGTTTTGAAAACACTGCTTTTGTGAAAATGCACGTGATGATGTGCACTTCAAAGTATACATTCTAACAGCACAGTTGATGTAAACATCAAATACGGGTTTGGTAAGAACATTTTAATGGAAATGCATGCAGAGATTTTCTCAAGTACCTGGGCTGATTGAATGACAAAATGTTTTGATCTCTTCTGCTTTTATTCATCTGAAAATTTGGAACTGTTTTGGTTAAATTCACAGCTGGAGGCTCCTATTATATGATTTCAAGATCTTTAGGACCAGAGTTTGGTGGAGCAGTGGGACTTTGTTTTTACCTGGGTACAACCTTTGCAGGAGCAATGTACATTCTTGGTACCATTGAAATCTTATTGGTAAGTACTGGTTTCTCATAAGTCTATTTTCAGTCTGTTTTGAGAGATCACTGAGCACTTTATATTATACTATATATAGTATAATATACTATATATTTAAATATAATAATTATAGATAAGTTATAATGACACCTCAAATGTATTCTAGTCTGATTTTTGAATGCTTTGCTACCACATTTGTAGTATGTCAATATTCCCATTCTTCTTATGAATATTTGAAGAAGTTCAACAAACTTTCATTTGTGGAGCTGACTCTAGCCCAGTGGTTCCTGCGATGATCATTAATTTATGATCATAAAATTATGATCAATATTTAAACAGTTTAACAGTTTTTTCCCCAATTAAATTAGGAACAAAACAATTCAGTAAGTGACGTTTAGTAATTTTACCAAATGGGATATATCTGTTGTGCCACCTCTTCATAATATGCTCTGGATAAAAAAAGAATCCTTCAGATTATGCTTATGCTACTCTTATATAGTTCAAGGAAAACTACTCATAATGGTAAGATTTGGTTTTGGAATTCTTGGTGTAGGAAGAGAAGAATGAGCAATAGCTTGCTCTTTTTGTGGGTGTCAGACACTACAATGTAGCATCCTCTTTGAAATCTGTACCTGTCACATGGAAACCTACTTGTTATGTTCCTTCTCATCCTCTGTTTCTTTTTTTTTTTTTTTGGTCTGACACAGACAAATTTATGAGAGGCAAAAACTGTTAGAAAACAGAGAAAAAAGCTGGACCAAAAGCTGTGCCTCTTTTTCAGTATATCCACTCTTATTTCATCTTCACCCTTGTTCCTTTTCCACTTATATAGGGTGCTCATTCAGCTTTACTATTTTCTGATAATATCACTTTCAGTACCTGCTGGTTTTCAAAGTAATTTATCTAAAAGATATAGTTGAAAAATAGGACACATAATTAAAACCTCATTGTACTTTAAACCTGAGTCTCTTACAATGTCTCTGTACTAGGAAAAATCTTGAAAATAACTTTCTGTTGTTTCATTATGCCAGACGCGTGTGAGGATATTTGTTTCTGGTCTTTCTTCACTAAATAACCATGTCGTCTGGTTGAACTTCTTTGTAAAGTAAGAAAACTGCTAACTGTAGTAGTTTAGATTTTAATGTTCAAGTAAATGTAGTTCTTCATAAAATGATTGTTATTAAATGAAAGCTATTTTACCGTATCTTCTGCAGACTTACATTTCTCCAAGTGCTGCCATATTTAAAGCAGAAGAGGTTGGTGAAGAAACAGAGGCCATGCTGAATAACATGAGAGTTTATGGAACATGTATTATCATTCTGATGGCCATAGTAGTTTTTGTGGGAGTCAAGTATGTCAACAAACTTGCACTGGTCTTCCTTGCCTGTGTGATTCTATCCATCATTGCCATATATGCTGGAGTTATTAAGACTGCTATTGACCCACCTGACTTTCCGTAAGTGACATATCATTAAATAGTATAGATTATTATTAAAAGAAAAAAAAAAAGTAAGGGGAAAGAATAGCTACTATGTATGACCAATTCAAGCTTCAAGCTGAACTTAAAAATATGCTCACGCTGATCTCAATGGAAGGTTTCGTATCTTTATGAGGCACTTACGTGTTCTGTTATCCTGAACTACCTATTTGAATGTATGTAAGTCATAACTTTGGAAAATGTTCTTTCGTGCTTAATGTTACTTAATGTTTTTAGCCACTGTTCTTTTCATACCTAAGTGCAAAAGTGGTCTTACTGACAGTAAATATAGCTGCTTTAGCTAATGAATTAAGAAATCAAGTATACAGAATAAAGTAAAATCTTCAAGGAAATGTTGTAACTATGAACAGTAGGTAGCGTACTTTAAAAATTTGTCATGAACTTTTTGAAACTTCTATTTCACCCTATTCAAAATAGAAGCTTTACATTGTTAAATTCACTTGCCTTACATGCAACCTCTTCTACCTTTTTATTATTAAAATCTAGTTTTGTTGTCACACATGGTATGTTGTTTCTCAGCATCTTTATCTTGTACCTTTCTTCAGCTCACAGAAAATTTGTTCGGTTGTCCAGATACGTTGGTTTGGTTTTTATGCATCTCTTTCTGCTTGGAGAGCAAACAACAGTACTGCTTAAAGCAGTGGTGGAAGAGATGAGAGTTGCTGTAGTGAATTGCCGGCTGTTACGTCAAATCGATCCTTTGCTATATGATTGTTGCAGAATTCCATAGTAATCTGAAGTGTTAATGGTTGCTTCATAAATTGAGCAGTTAGGCAGTATTTTTGGACTGTACTGTAAAAGATAAACAGAAACTTTCCTGTTGACAAATGTTCAAATATGTTCAAATTTGACACTTCTCTGAAGAGAACTTGAATTTCTTAGAAACTGGAACTTCTGTCAGGGAAGTATTTAAATCTTCTAGTTGGCTATATAGGTAAAAGAGGGATTTTCTGGGTATGTAGCATTGGTAAGACTTACTACCAAGTTTCTGGAAACTGCTTCTGTCATTCGTTACTATTTGGAAAAAATATGAAACAAAGCTTATCTTTCTATAAATAGAATTGTTCACATTTTGGTGAATCTACCTTAAAAGAAGAAACTCAAGTGTGGCTTCACATTATAAGAAAGCTGTAAGTAGGTCACCAAACTCACCATCATACAGCAAGTTGGTGTAGGTTTGTAAAAATAGTTTTCTAGCTTCTAGTCTAACATTTGGACACTTTATAAAAATACCAGCTTCCCCATTCATTTAGCTATGTGTATCTGCTCATTCCATCTCTGTTAGTTTTAGGCGTTTTGTAGATGGTGAAATACTGTACTTTATTAGCTCACATCATGATCTTAGAGCCAAATCAAAACGAAAGAAGTTTCTATAGGTTGAATAGTTAACCAAATTCGATAGCAAAAATAATAATTCATTCTCTTTAGCAGCAGACTTTCTGTTAAATCTGCTTGATCTCCATGGATTTGCAGCTGTACCTAGAGATGTACTGGTGTCCTGTAAATTTCCGTTCTTGTACTCTTCACTGGTATCAGAAACAGGCTGTTGCACTAAGTAAACATACTGCATGACTTAGTATACTTGGCCTGATAGCAAGTGCTATGTTTATGCTGTTTGTTACCAGATTCCTGAACTCCTTCAGAAGTACCAGATGTTTACTACTTATGTGCTATAACTTACCTGCCTAACTCTGATACTTTATTTGCTCATTCCTCATTTCATCTTTATAGATGCAGTGAACCACTTTATTAAACAAGCCTGGGGGAAATATCTCCTGAATGTCTTTTGCATAGCTTAACTAAAGGTTAACTAAGTATATTCCTAGGTGCTTAATAACCATTTGCTTTTTGCAAAACATTCCATGTTTTCTATGTTTCTTTTCCTGGCTTACTTCCTTAGCTTTTAATCTAAAGTACTTACTTCCTGGAAAAGTTCATGACTCTTGCTTAATTTTTGCCACTGCATTATATATTCAAATGACTTCATTTAACTTTTCTTTTTTTAAAAAAAAAGAGGTCATGATATATTCAGTCCTATTATTTAGCGGTCAAGCTGCTTGAAATTTTTTCCAATATTTCCAATATTTTCCAAAGAATAATCAGAAAGCTTAAAAGCTGTCTTAAAGTGGAAATTTTTTGAGCGGTATTTTAAATGTTACTGATGATGGTTTTATATGGAGAGACTCTCTTCTGCTTTAATAGATGTTGTACAGCCCGTAACATAAGTACTGTAAATATTGGATTTCTGAAGAAGTCCAATGGATTTAAAAATGCTTAAATGCACACTACTATGCTGAAGAAATACTGTTTGTTTTGTGTTGTTTGTAGCATCTGTCTTCTTGGAAACCGTACCTTGTCAAAACGCAGCTTTGATGTGTGTGCCAAATTTACTGAAAGGAATAATGAAACAAAGACCACAAACTTGTGGCTGCTCTTCTGCAATAGTTCTTTGCCCACTGCTATGTGCGATGACTACTTCAGTCTCAATAATGTAACAGAAATTCAAGGGATTCCAGGAATACTGAGTGGAGTTCTAATTGGTAAGTCAGAAAGCACAGTGATGTGTGCTGATTTGGCTTGAAGCTGTTCAGTAATGTAGTATTCTAGCCTGTCACTACTCCTTAGTAATAATCTACTTCTGTTGAAAGATCGCTTCGTGGAGTCTGCTTCCTTCTTTAACATTTCTGTCTGGTTTTGGAAGCTTAATATGAATTGCTTTCATTTGGGGATTGTTAAGGTTTTACAAGCACTGTTTCAAAAGTTACTTTTCTATCACATCAAATTCAGTTACTGCAAAATCCTGTGAGGGAGAACTTCTTTCCAATTCACAGATGGCATGTTGAGAAGTAAAATCCTGTTGTTTGTCCCACGTTGTACAGCATGCCGGTTTGGGGAAAAAAAAATGTTTTTCTAGCTTATCTAGCATTTGGACAGGAGACTTTCTGCAGAGTGTGTAGGATATCTTATGTTTATGTTTTTATACAATTGTGACTACTTTAGGTTTAAAGTAGTTGCACAGGTTCATAAATTTCATTTTAAACATGTAACAGACAGTATTTTATAGAAACAAATAATGTTTATGAGGATGAGAAAGACGTTCTGATTCCTGTCCTCCACATTCCCTTAAAATAGAATTTGATTGCAGAAACATGCAACTTTCTGTAAACAGAGATAGGGACACTAAGTAATTGTATTACTGCATAGTAATTCAATTTAAAAGATTACACATAAAGTGTATACAATTTGTACACAAATACATCCAAAGTTCCAGCTGAGACGTAGGCTGCTCTGTGTCTGAATTTTTATATAAAATCACTCAGCTTCCTCAGAATCAAAGATGAAATCCTGCTTTTGACTGAAATGCTTATTGCAAGAACTGTGACTTAAGATTTTATTTACTGTATTGTAAATATTGTAAATACTGTATTTGTAACTTAGTACATATATCTTTTTTTTTCTTAAATGTTACGTATCTCTTTTCATGCTACTTTACATTCCCTCTGTACGCTCAAAAAACAGTCCTGTATTGTAAGCTTTGAACAGCTGTGTTTTGTTTTTTTTTTTTTAGTACTGTACTACTGTGTGAAAGTGCATTTCATTTTCCTGATGTCACATAAAGCCAAGATCTCTAACAACCATAATGAGTCTGCTGAAAGCTCAGTGTAACGAAAAACTTTACAGTGTTCATTGTTTGACACTTACCTATAGATAAATTTCGTCATTTTCTTTACTAGGCTCGGTGACTGAGCAAAAACTTATTGTGTAGTTCTTTGCAGTTGGGTTTTGCATTCACCACCTTTGCATTGGAAAGCACATATTACATCCTGGCACTGTTTCTTAGGGAAGTTTACTGGTGGGTTTCCTGAGCTTTTGGCTTTTCTAAACCTTTGACACTGTCCCCACTACATCTTTGTGGAGAAGCTGTCTGCCCACGTTTGGATGGGCATATGGTCTGCTGGGTGAAACACTGGCTGGATGGCTGGACCCAAAGTGTTGTGGTCAGTGGCATTAAATCCAGTTGGCAGCTGGTCACGAGCAGTGTCTCCCAAGGCTCGGTACTCGGGCTGCTTCTATTTAACATCTTTATTAATGATCTTGATGAGGGGATTCAGAGCACCCTTCAATAAGTTTGCAGACAACACCAAGTTGGGAGAGAGTGCTGATCTGCCAGAGTGTAGAAAGGCACTACAGAGGGACCTGGACAGAATGGATTGATGGGCCATGACAAACTGGATGAGTTTCAATAGAGCCAAGTGTCTGGTCCTGCATTTTGGTCACCACAACCCCAGGCAACCCTACAGGCTTGGGGAAGAGTGGCTGGAAAGCTGCCTGATGGAAAGGGACCTTGGTGTACTGATGGACAGGCGGCTGAATACGAGCCAGCAGTGTGCCCAGGTGGCCAAGAAGGCCAATGGCATCCTGGCTTGGATCAGGAATGGTGTGGTGAGCAGGACTGGGGAAGTCATCCTGCCCCTGGACTCAGCACTGGTGAGGCCTCACCTCAAGTGCTGTGTTCAGTTTTGGGCATCTCAGTACAGAAAGGACATGGATGCTGGAGCAGGTCCAGAGAAGGGCAACAAGGCTTGTGAAGAGCTTGGAGAATACGTCCTATGAGTAGAGACTGAAGGAAGTGAGGCTGTTTAGTTTGGGGAAAAGGAGGCTGAGGGAAGACCTTATTGCTCTCTTCCAATATCTGAAAGGTGCTTACAGCAAGAGTGGAGCTGGTCTCTTCTCACTGGTGACAGGTGATAGGACGAGGGGAAATGGCTTTAAGTTGTGCCAGGGGAGGTTTATGTTGGATATCAGGACAAACTTCTTTACAGAAAGGGTTGATAAGCACTGGAATAGGCTCCCCAGGAAGGTGGTTAAGTTACCATTCCTGGTTGTGTTTAAAAACCATTTGGATGTGGTACTCAGGAACATGATTTAGCAGTGGGTTGGTAGAGTTAGGGTAGTGTGGTTAGGTTGTGGATGGACTTTGAAGGTCTTTTCCAACCTGAGCAGTTCTGTGATTCTGTGAGCTGTAAAACTGAGTATACACTTAATTTTACCTGTTGTTTTCTATCTTTGAACCATTTTAAAATAGACGTGAACTGTTTTATTCCATGTCTATCTTAAGATTTCTTGCCCAAGGAATCTGTCAGGAACATATAGGAAGTCTAGATGGGCTAAATTTAGAAATCTACTTCAGTTATGTTTCTAACAAGGAACTTGAATTCTGATGTACAATCTTTCTTTAACTAAAGCTGTGCTAGACTTCCATGGTTCCTCAAAACTCGAGATAAAAACTTATTACATTTGAATTCAGAAGTAATACCTATGTGTGTCTTCTATTCCTTGCTGCTGTTGCTGCCAGTTGTTCATATGCAGATGCTGCTTTCATGTTGACCCTATGCTTGCCATACTTTGACCCTTGGGTAGCAATGCAATTTCAGGTAAATTAATTTTTAGCAGCACAGGTCCTTTGGTATTGTTGCACAAACACTATTCTGCTTGCTGAGTGTGAACAGTTCTGGTTCGTAGTATCACAGATTCTATAGAAATAGAGAGTTCTGGTACGTAATATTAGCTGAAACTCAATGGATAGCAAAGATATCTTAAATAAACTCTTTCTGCACTGGTGGTTTATGTTTCACTTTGAACAAAGACTTGCTGTAGACTCTGCATGCTGTAGTTGGGAATTTGGAGATCTCGTCTCATTTTCTGTAACTCAAATGTTTAATGAAATTCCTGAATTTCAGTTTTCTTGTTGTCCCTAGGTCTTGCTTTTATGTGTCTTCATCTGTACTTTAGTTTGTTCTTCATTTCAATGAAATAACACGTATAGTTATAGTTGCTCTGTAGCAATTCATGTTCACCTTTCCTTTTAACCATAACTCTTCTCTTGCTTACTGTATTTTCTCAAGCATAATTCCATTTATTATTATTTCATAGCAGTTATTATACTTCCTGGGCAGATCTGAATCTTTGGCTCCATAGGAGATTGATCTTGATTCTGAATCTTTGTGTTGAAGGCAACATCGTGATGTTATGGAGGCTGTACTCAACTCACTGAACTTGCGCTGGATGGCTGAAAATTGGCCTTCAGATCCATTGTCTCCTAGAATATGAAAGGAAAACTTGTCTTGTTTTAAAATGAGATCTGTGCTTAAGAGTCCTTACCATCTTTTTGAGGGTCATAATTAACATTTCCACAAATGTAAACCCCCGGAAGCTACTGGTTTATTGACCTATTGGACTTCGTTGTGCAAACATCCTTAGTTTCTAGTGGGGGAATGTGGACCACTGCCTGTAGTTTGTGTGTGTTGTTTTTGTTTGTTGAAATTTCCTTTGCTTATTGGTCCTCTCCTGGAGTTTGACTAGTGACCATTTGGAATACCTCCATTGTGAACAGCCAGATCTTGAGCTATTGTCCAGATTTCCTTAATCTGGAGATTAAATTTTTTTTTTCCCTTCTCTACTTTTTATGTTTTAGACCACCAGAGCTGAAATACATCCATATGTTTGTGTAATCTAAGTGGATGTTCTAGAAGTGTGTTAGAATTTAATTCTGTAACTCAGTCTTTAACAGAAGAAAATTTTTTACAGCATGTCCCATACACAACTACATCTCTTCTGGCATCCAATGGAAATGTCCACCAGTTATGACTGATGTTATTGCTGCTGTGCCTAAATTTCATAAGGAAGCATTGGGAAATGTCATGTTTTATAGATGAAAAGTTAATCAAATTTACAAGGGTATTGCACTCTCTCTAGTATTCTGGCTACAACAGCTATTTTTTTCCCCCTCCTTCTAGATAATCTGTGGAGCACCTATTCAGAAAAAGGATCAATAGTTGAGAAAAAAAATCAGCCATCAATTTCTGGATCAGAAGACATAAAAATTGGTGGACGCCCTTATGTTTTCACAGACATCATGACCTACTTCACAGTGCTTGTAGGGATTTATTTCCCATCCGTAACAGGTAGATTAAAACTATTTTTCTTGAATGAGAATGCGTGTTTATAGCTGAAGAAAAAAATTTGGTGTGAATATTGATGACACAAAATTCCTTATCTGTCCAAGTTTTAAGTAATAGATTTTCTGATGCTAGAGAGACATAGCTGGCTGCTGTTTATTTTAGGGGTTTATAGAACTTAAACAATAAATCAGTTGACAGGCTGTTTTCTACCTCTCACAGAAAAAAAGAAACCTCGATGCCTATCCACAGTAAGTTGCAGCTGAGTTAAAAGCTTTTACCTTTATAATGTTTTAAACTTCAAATGCATGCAAGAAAACTGTTATGTATTACATACATTGTACCTTGTTTAAACTTCTAGGTTGTGGGGTTGTTTTGTTTGTTTTCTCCTCAGCTCCAACAGTAGAGACTTTTTTTGATCAAGACTAAAAGCTAGGTTAGTTTTGCTCAGATTTCATTTTACTGAAATAACTAGAAAATTTTTTATTAAAAAATCTCAGATCAAGCAATTTAATATCAAGGAACAAAACAGAATTTTGATGCAAATTTGCAACACTGTTTACTAATAGAATACCAAATGGAGGTGTCTCTTCATATTCTCCACTGTTTCACTTCTGTACTTCCCTCTTTCTCTCTTTATCACCACCTCATCATATCCTAGCTTGTAGTTAGGATTTCATTGTGTGGAGTTCAATAATATTTTTGCATTGGAATGTGCTGACCTTAGCTACTGTATTTTTGTCTCTAGTGGTGGTAAGGCAATTCTAGGGAAGAATGTTTTTATTCAACTTTTTAACACTGTGTCAGTAAAAATTTTTTGTTTTCTAATTAGGTTAGAGAAACATGAAGGTGTGCCTGTGATCCCATGACCCTTACTTTTGTGCTTCTTATCGCTCCTTTCTTTTTGTTTTACTTTTTATTATTTAGTAGATTTGCTTGCATAACTTAGTATGTGTGGTCTGCTTAGTAAGAATTTGTGCATCTGTTCATGCTGGTAAAAATTCGTAAACTCATGTTTATAACATCCATCTCGTACGTTTTGCTTTTCTTGTATACTTTCTTGTTCTAAAAATGATCAAGTTTTTACTGAGCCTTCTGGAATTAGTTCCCTCAGTGATAAGTGGTAACAAATTTACGAATCAAACTAATACACAAAGTAAGGATTTATGCAGTAATATAATACATTTCTGCAGCTTGCTTTTTGGTTATGATAAAAGTTAAATGTTCCCATTCTGTTAGTTATTCATGTGCAGTTAGAATTCATTGGTTTTATGACATACAAATTTCTTTTTCTTTAGGTATTATGGCAGGTTCAAACAGATCTGGTGATCTTAAGGATGCTCAGAAATCTATTCCTACTGGAACCATTTTAGCTATTTCAACTACTTCTTTTATTTGTATCCTTTTGTGCTGTGACTTTTTTTTTTAGTCCAAATTCTGTAGGCATAGTATTGTTGTTGTTGTTGTTGTTGTTTTATTTCTTTTAAAGTTATTGAGTAGCCTAACTATAAAATTAATGAAATCCAACCTGAAAATAAATCTTTTATATTTATATATATTACATATTTGTATGCATGCACATATATTATAAACTATAAAACATATGCACATAGATGGTTAAAATATCCAGTTTTCTACTAAGGTTTCAAACTCCAACTTACAGCAAACTCCAAATTACAATTTATTTGTAGTTAACTGGTAGAGATTTATAGCATATTCCAGTTGGCAGATTGCTTTATCATCATACTCAGTACAGCCACTAAAAATCTTAAAGCTAGGAACAGCAGTAGAAATTGTTATTTATTCAGTAACTAGAAGACACAAATATCCTTCATGAGAAATTACATGTTCTGTTTCATGATACATGAGCTGTTGCTTCCAGTACTTTATAAAACAATTGTAGATCAAATGCAGGACATATGTAAAGAACATAAACTAAAAATGTGTAGTATGGGAGAATAATAATAATAAAAACAAACCTGAAGTTAGTTATCGTGGACATTTAAGTTTTTCTCTATATGATTATTTATTTACAGTGTTGTCTTCCTTCAGTCTCAATAATAGATCTTTCTTGCATAGTGTTGTTTGGTGCCTGCATAGAAGGTGTGGTATTAAGAGATAAGTAAGTTGCATTCAACTTGTAATTTTATAGGGAGCACGTATGATCATGAGTTATGTTAATCAGATTTCATTTCATTAATGGTTCTTCTGGGAAACATCCATGTCAAATATTTTTCTTTTGTTTAAGTAATACTGGAGAAAAAGTCTATCTCTTAAGCTGAGATGGTTGCAAAAGCTGAAAAGGGTGTTGGAATGTATCACTGCAAGAGATAGAGGGAGAATCTTAGATAAATGTTTGTGAAGTGGAACTGTTCCTAATTAAACGCTCTTGAGGGACAAAAGTATAGTTGGTGTTTGTAGAATTGGCTGAGATGGAGGTAAGTGTGTTTTTATTAGGTCAGGAGAGGTAGTGTGCTCCTGAGGAATAAAGACAAAAATATTTTTTTGACACCTGTATGACAAGCAGAGTTCATCAGAAAGAATACAATATACCATCTAGTGGATGCATGACACCTCTTGGTTTTTAAAATGATCACTTGTAAATTAGGACTCATATTAGCACAGATTTTGCAAGCTGAGTGCAGGTAATCTGTCATAGAATCATAGAAGGGTTTGGGTTGGAGGGACCCCAAGGCTCATCAAGTTCCAACCCCCCTGCCACATGCAGGGCCACCAACCTTTCACATGTAACATGAGACCAGGCTGCTCAGGGCTCCATCCAAGCTGGCCTTGAACACCTCCAGGAACGGGGCACCCACAGCTTCTGTGGGCAGCCTGTTCCAGCACCTCACTACTCTCTCTGTGAAGAACTTCCCCCTGACATCCAATCTTAATCCTCCCTCCTTGAGCTTAAAACCATTTCCCCCTTGTCCTACCGCTAACTAGCTGAGTAAAAAGTTGATTCCCCTCCTGTTTATAAATCCCCTTTTAAGTACTGGAAGGCTGCAACGAGGTCTTTTCACAGCCTTCTCTTCTGCAGGCTGAAGAAGCCCAACTCTTTTAGCCTGTCTTCATAGGGGAGATGCTCCAGCCCTCTTATCGTATTTGTGGTCTGGACCTTCTCCAACAGCTCCACAGATCTGTTGCTAGAGCAGAATGCGTTGTAGCAGGGCTGTTGATCCAAGATCCAAGATTGTTGATTGTTCTTTCATTTACACAGCTGCCAGTTCATGTTTTTCTGAAGTCTAGCGAAGAATGAGATGTAGGAGGATTTGTCTATTTCAAAGTCTGTTTTTGTTTTCATTATGGGTTTTGTCATATCTGCAGTGGAAGAAAAACCTTGTACATTCTTTCACGTTTCAAGTTTTCTTAATGGAGCCAAATTCCAATGCTTGTATTAAGAATGAAGATGCAGCTCAGAGAAGCATAGCCTGTTTTTTCTCCTTTGTATTTAAAAGATGTCTTTTCCTCTGTCTTCTCATCTATTGAAGATAGTATGTGGCTGTACAAGCTTTGGAGTATGCAAGAATTGGAACACTTGTTTATAACTGATCTGATTATTATGTCCCTGAACCTTGCCAAGTAGCTGGTCCAAATAGAGAAGAAGTATTTAACTTTTCTTAACTTACAGCCTTTTCTTTTCTCTGGTTATTAAAAAAAAAAAAAAAAAAAAGTGAAGAAGTTATATGCTACCACAATACCGTAGTGCATATATTCTTGAAATTGATTTTGGCTACTTGCATACAAAGCTAAGATGAACTATGAGAGGCTTACTTGTTTTAAAAACAAAATCATTTGGAGAAAAAGAAAACCAAGAAGCTTTTCATGCTTTACCCAAAGTGTCCATAAGTGAGCATAAAATCAATTATCTTTAGGAGGAAGAAAATAGTGAAAGAAAGATATGTGGGATTGGATTCAGTGCTGTATTATGAAAGTATTTCCTTTTCTTTTGATACTCCCTTATTAAAGTTGTTCCTTTGAATTGCACTGAGTGGCATAATAATCAGAAGACGTGAACAACTTGGGATAGTTGTATCTAGTAGTTTCTCTGTATTTCCTTGTCTATAGGTTAGTATCACACTACTAAAAGTGTGAATATTAGTTCAACAAATCTCCTGTTTATACATGGGGCACGCCAGTATTACATACAGGTGTGGCACAGGGTTTTTCCTGTTTTTGTATTGTTAACTTTTGTAAAGTTTTCCAAGATAGCTAATAGTTACTGTGTCATCTTAAAAGGCAACATCTAAGCACCTAAAATTGTCCAAAAAGATTGAGACACTGGTTGTGAAGCTATAAAATGTTTTAGTGTTTACTGTGGGTTGTTGCTGTCGTTGTTAACTTGTGTGTTTACCTTGCTTTTGTGTTGTATTTCCCTTCTCTAAGGTTTGGTGAAGCAGTTAATGGAAACCTAGTGGTTGGTACACTGGCCTGGCCTTCTCCATGGGTTATTGTGATTGGTTCATTCTTTTCAACATGTGGTGCTGGTCTCCAAAGTCTGACTGGTGCACCCCGTCTGTTGCAAGCCATTGCAAGAGATGGCATTGTACCATTTATTCAAGTGAGATAATACTTCTTTTATATATTTTCAGAGTGGCATTTACTTTGTTGACAAAAAAAAAAAAGAGGCATTATTTCTGCTGTTCTTCCAGAACTGAAAAAAAAAAAAAAGATTTGAAGCTCAGGACTACTTATTTACAGCAATATAGCAGACCAAAGTTTGGTTATTTCAGTGCAATCTAGTTATTTTTGTCCATATGTACACAAACACACAAACACAAAAAAAAATGTTAGTAGGTCAAAACTGAAAAACTTATGTAAATTGAAATGAGCAATCTAAGAAACAGATAAGCTTTCTGTCTCTAGACAGTGCTAATGATTGGTGTTTGTGAATGGAGTTGATTTAATTTCATGATGGAGATGAATATCACTTCTCACATCAGTTCTCATTTTTATTCATTTTTGTAAGCTAAGTGAAGTCAAGAAAAATAGGTAACAATGTAATTCCCTTTTAAGACTCGATATATCAAGATTTTTCTTTTTGAGGGATTTGAGACTTGGAAGGTACTTGCAGTTCTGGAGTCATAAAACTGTTGCATGGACAATTGGGAATGAGAGGAGATTAATATAGGGATAACAGTAGGACATCTTTTAAGAATGAAGCAAAGGACTTTCAAACCATGATCAGGAAAAAAGTAACATTTTATTATAAAGAAAAGTAGACTTATCAATGAATCATAGAACAGGATACAGTCACGAAGGTTGAAAAAGAACCTCCACCATCATCTTGTCCATGCAAGAAAGCAGAGGGGAAAGGAGAAAAAAGAATAAAGAAGGAATGAAGTGAACAACCTACACGTTCGAAAAGGAAGTAATTATGGAAAATAGCAGTGAGTGTGTAGTGTTTTTAAGTGTGGAATGGAAGGCAGAATAAAGTAAACTCAGCCTAAGTCCTCTTCAAAGATCAATATATGCTCATAACTACGGACTTGGTGCCTGTTGTGTGTGATACAGAAAATAATGCTTTCTACTGTGTTAGCTTTTTACAGACTAAATGCAACTGATGCATGCAGATTTTAAATTACTTTAGATTATTTCAACAGCAGCTGCTGATGTACTTCAATGTAATGTAGTCACCGTTTATTTTAGAAAACATGTTTTTCATATCGGAGATAAACGTTTCTACACTCCCCTTCCTTTTTTTTTTTTTAACAATTTTTTTTTTTTGTTTGTTTCTTTTGCCTTGTACTTACTGGGTTTGGTTCCAGGTAGTTCACAATCTGCACTGTGTTTTACAGCAGTATAATAAGCAGCTTTTTCCCAATTTTACTTTATACTTGAATTGAACTAGGTATTTGGTCATGGAAAAGCGAATGGAGAACCAACATGGGCTCTGCTCCTCACTGCTGCTATTTGTGAAATAGGAATTCTAATAGCCTCTTTGGACAATGTAGCACCCATTCTTTCAATGTAAGTATGAATTTGTTATTTCATGTTCTTTTAGCTTCATAGGATTTTACTTTTGAATTGACTAGGCAATGGTTTTTCTCTTTTGAATAATACCCAATATACCTAGTTTTCTAACAAGTTACATTTCTATCTGATCTTTGAGATAGTCTGAAACAACCTTTTTTAATCATAATTAATTTCTAGGCACAATAAACTTTCTTGGATGGATTTCTTGAATGCTAGCAAAAATGTTTAACTTTCAATAAATAAATAAATGAACATTCCCCTTACTGAAACAGTTTCATATTTTAAGGTATGAATAGATATTTAGTTTACTGACTCCATCTTGGAGGTTTATTGCATTTGTTTTGGGCTGACCTCAATAGACTGCGAGGTGCTGTACAGTCACTTATTTGCTCTCCTCCCAGTAGATGAGGGAAAAGATTCAGAAAATTAAAAGTGAAAAAACTCGTGAGTTGAAATACAGACAGATTAATAGGTAAAACAAAAGTTTTGTGTACAAACAAAACAAAATAAATTCAATTCTCCCTATCTCCAGGTAGATGTTTAGCTATTTCTGGGAAAATAAGGCTTCATCACTCATACCAGTTAGTTGGGAGTTCTAACTTCCTAACTCCAGATGTCCTGCCCTTTGTCCTTCTTTCCTTCAGCTTTTATTGTTAAGCTTGATTTCATATGGTACAATATATCCCTTTGATACTCTGAGGCCTCCTGTCACAGCTCTGTCCATGCACCCATGTCTCGTGCACCCATTCAGCGTAGTGCCAAATGGTATGGGCTATCCTTTTGGCCAGTTTGGGTCAGCTGTCCTGGTTCTGTCCCCTCCCAACTCATTGTGTGCCCTCAGCCTGCCTGCTCTCAAGGTAGTATTTGAATCTGAAAAGACCTTGACGTAGTGTAAGCACTGCTCTGCAGCAACTAGAACATCAATTTATCAGTATGTTCTCTTTGTAAATCCAAAGCACAGAACCACAGCAGCTATTATGAGTTTCCACCTTTTCTTTGGATTCTTTCTAGTTTCCTATTGGAGAAAATTCTCTTTTTTTCTTCCCTTTAACAGGTTTTTCCTGATGTGCTATATGTTTGTAAATCTGGCTTGTGCAGTTCAAACACTCTTACGAACTCCCAACTGGAGACCTCGTTTCAAGTATTACCACTGGTAGGGGATATTCTTTCATTCAGAATAATTAAAATTGCTTATATAGCCTTGATTTGTTAATTTTATTGCAGACGTTATTCGAAATAGACTTTCTGACTTAATTGAGTTAATGTTTGAGTGCATGAACAAATTTCTCTAACATTTATTAGCATTTATTTTTGTCTGTCTAGAATACAATTGTAATTGTGAGCCTGAAAACGTGTGATTATTACAGAGCGTTTGGGAAAGGTCCACAGGATAAAATGTGTATAATCCAATATACATTCTGATTCACTAAAAATGAAGATGAAATGGAATGTCACCTTTTGTATAGGAAGCAAAATGGTAAAATGTTCTGGGAATGTTGATTTTTTTTTTTCATGTTGGTAATGCATATACAAAAAACCAAACTTCTACACAAAAATATTGTAATTAATATACACCAGTTTGTTCTGTAACTGACTATTTTTAAAATAGGTCATGCTTTGAGCATGCATTTGGAAATAAAAGTACCCAGTACACAAGTGAATACTTGACAAAGTTGGTAAAGCTCAGTTATACAAAAAGTATGTTTGTTTTTTTTTAATAATGGTTTAAAGGATGAAGAAGTTCAGAATAAGATTGGAAAAGTTTTTTAATTTTGACCCAGTGTAGAAAATACATCTGATTTTATTATTAACTGTGATTCCATAGAGAAATTTGAGTGCCAAAATGCTTTAAAGACTAGAACCTTTTGGAGATTAGCATGCCTGATTCTAGTATGGAAGAGTTGGGTTTTTTTTGTTTTTTTTTTTCCCCCCACTTTAAGTCGTAGAGAGGAAGTAAAATGCTATATTTTCATCCCTGAAACATCTGTATGGGTATACTCAGTAAATACTAATTTTTGTTTGTCACCTAATTCCCAAAATATTTCAAGTCTTATCACTTCAACATCAAGAAGAAAGTGGGGAATTGTCTTCTTATGGTTGGTTGGTTGTTTTGCTTTGTTTTTAAAGCCCCTCCTTTCACAAATAATGGGATTGTGTGAGAAATATTAGGAAGTACAAAGCATAGAAGCTAATGCAGATGGATAAGATGGGAGGGTACCAAGAAGAAGATGGACCATGGTAAGGAAGGAAAAGCAAAGAGCTGTAAAATTTGGCAACAGTTTTTTTTCCTGTCCCACATTTTCCCAGTGACTAGTGAGCCAACTGACTTACTGTGTGAATACATAATCATTTTTTACAGAAAAAGCAAGTGTCAAAATGCTTGTTCAGAAGTGGGATGGGACTATTTTTTAAGTATCTTCAGTTGATTAATTATGAAATTATGAAAGAGCAGCTGTTGCTCTGCTAGATAAAATATATTTAGACTGATGTACTCAGAAAAAAGAAGATAGCATTTCTTTGATATAATACTGCATTTGATCTCAGTACTTGCATGGTAATAAAAAAGCAAACTAAAGGAACCGAACAAACAGAAGTTGTTTCTGCCTTCCTTGTCAATACAGTGAAAGCAAGTTCTGATTTTGAAAGCAGGTGTTTGAAATTTAAACTGTCTGGTTCTGAGCTAAGCTACATCTGTCTGAATTATAGTGGAAGCAAAGCAGGCACATAAACTTCAGTCTGGACATGCTTCTATGACTTTTCTAGCTCAGTCATTCTTGAGAGCCTTTGAAAGACAAGACTTCCACTGCATCTATGCTCTTAAGCAAGAGATGTATCACAATGTAAGTGGAAAAATAATTTGTGAGTCAAATTTAATTTAAATTAATCAGCTGTTTTTACTGTAAGTAACATAATGTCCTTTAGTATTGTTTGAGAAATTTCAAGTTTAAATTCCAATCCATAGTAAGTGATGACAAAGTATTTTGAAACTGATCCTACTTGGAGGCAATGGTAAGAGTTTCAGAACTGACGAGTGTATTAAATATATTATGTGTAATTCAATTGCTTTTATGTCACACAAAAGACTTCAGAATGTAATTTTTTATAAACTATAATTGTGGTAGTGTATTTTTACTTACCTATGAATTCACATTGGAAGGTAAGGAGAGGTCTTCTGGGGAGTTAAATAAGAAATTGACTGTAGAATATATGCATGCCTATTTAAAAAATGGAAAAAATGGTTTCTTTTAGGACTCTTTCATTCCTGGGAATGAGTTTATGTCTTGCCTTGATGTTCATTTGCTCTTGGTACTATGCTTTGATTGCCATGCTAATCGCAGGATGTATATACAAATACATAGAATATAGAGGGTAAGACCAAATATCTTATTTATTCTATATTTAATATATTTAATACTCAGCAAAAAGGTTTTTGTTATATAAAATAGGTACAACTGAAGCAATAGAACTAAGAATATTCTTTGAAACAAGGTAAGATTCCATCTACATTAAGGGTTACAAGTTTGAAAATTCTTACTTCTCTGGAAGCTCAGTTCCAAAATCCTCAGCAAATATAACTAATCAAAATAAGAAGCAATATAGCTGGGAAATATTAATTTAAACAGAAAGAATATTAATTTAAACAAGAATGGAACACTGGAACAGGTTACCGAGAGGAGTTTGGACTCTCCTTCTATGGAGATATTCAGACCTGTCTAGGTGCAACTTACTATAGGCTACCTGCTTTAGCAGGGGGGGTTGGACTCAGTGATCTCTTGAGGTGCATTCCAACATCTTCTGTGATTCTGTGATCGTCTTTTTGCACCAAGCAGCAACTAATACAAAAATACAGTGAACCTCTGTGAAAGTGGTAAAACTCTGCTCTTTTGTGTGAACTTCAGCACTTTTTAGAATGGATCACACTTAAGAAGCCAGAACACCCACTGAAAATGTTTTGTTTTCTGAAGTCTAGATAATCTTTAACTTGCAGTATACTTTTAGAGCCACACCTGTCAGAAACACAGGGAGGTAGGGGAGTTAAAGAGTATATTCAATTCATTAAATAAATGCATACATAAAATTTAGAGTCAATCATGATCAGTGTGTACATTTTCCCTTTCTAAGGAAAAGGCATCCAGTGTCAAAAGATTCTAGCAAAAAGAAAAATACTAAGACCAGAAAATTGAAATGAGTCTAGGTATTTTGATAAGTAATGAAGCACAGGTGTTTGTAGATCAACTGATACAAACAACTCCATGTTGTAGATTATCCATCTTTTCATATCACTATCTGCAGAAAAAGTGTTTTCCTGGATAGAATTTTCCTGGATTGTACATATGTCACTCTGAAAGTAATGCCTCCTATTTATTTCTATGGAAACTACAACAGATAAAAAGAGCACAGTGATGCTATTTGATAAAACAAATTCCCAGCTACAGAATACCATATTTCAACGTAGTCACTACCATTAGTTATGCATTTTTGCCAGCAGTGAGCAAGAACCTGTATGCCACGCTCGTAAAAATCTGTGTGGCTATCTGGAACGTGGTTTATCTTTCACCTCATTGCTGTCACTGCTGAAATGTACCATCCAGCACCTCACTGTGCGAACATCCACTGTTTGGTCTCCATAAACATTCTGCAGGAATTAATGAATGTCAGTGAGTGCAATTTTTTCTGCATGGTGGAATTCAGTTCCACACATTTGATTCATATGGTCATCTACGTCAGATGTCATTTTATCAGATCAACAGAATGTAATAGAATACTCAGGGGAAGGTTCAAACTGTGCTGCCATACCACCAACATCCATTAGCCCCCGACATCGTGGGCCAGTGTAATAAAATAGGAGGCGTTACTTTTGAAGCAGCCCTCATAACAGCTCCTTGTTATTAGATTCATCAGGAAATTTAACTTGGTCTGTTTTATTTTGTCAGATCAGATGATCAGTTCTGCTGATGTGTGTATATTGGTATATTCATATATAAAGTTATACATACATCCACATTCATACGCAGACTCTAGAAATGTTGAAACGTGGCCACTGCATCTACCCTGTAGGAAGGTTCTATTTTGCTCAAACTCACTCCCTGCCTTTATAAATGCGGAGTCTGATTTTTGTGGGAGGAATGAGGGAGAATAGAACTTGAAGCATCTTAAAAACTGCTATCTAGACACACACACACACACACACACACAAAAAAAAAAGGTTTTAATTTTTGGTAACTGAGTAAAAGAGACTTTCTGTCTATCTGTCAGCGTACATTATAGTTGCCACCTTGTTCTCTAAGGTGAATTTTGACTTACAGTACCTAAATTTTGAAAGAGGTCTAGAAATAACAAAGGTCAGTGAAAATCATGAAAGGAAATAAGGAGACATGGGTGAGATGAGAAATGGGGTGGTGCAGAGGGGAAAGGAGGGAGAAGAAAGATTGATCTACGCAAAGTAATGTTTCCATAGAAGAGTGTAATTGCAACATTAGCTTAACATTTCTGTCCTTTCTTGTTTGTCACCTGGAGTAGTTTTCTACTGGGATAAAGAGAAGTCAAAAATGTAGAGGCAGAAAGTGTTTGGGAAGAAGGATGAAGATTCAGGTTTCTCTGGAAGAAGCTGAGAAAGAAAGGAAATAGAGAAAATAATAGGGATGTGGGGAGAAGGTAGAACGCTAATACATAGGAAGTAAAATCTTGCTTGTTCTAATGCTTGAAAGAAACTTAGGAGGCTCCCATTAATACAAACTAAAATCTTTTATGTATAACATAAACCATAGTAAATATTTTAAAATATTATAAACAGGTATCTTGAAAGGACCTGAGATGTAAATGAGATTTTTGTTAAGCCTTCATGCTTTAAAAAAAAAAAAAGAGGGGAGGGGGAAACACAGCTTATTTTTGATACTTCTTAGCTCTCACGTGAGGAAATATTCTTAATTTGTATAAATAAACTGCACCATGTTAATTAAATCTCTTCTGCATTCCAAAGAGCGGAAAAAGAGTGGGGTGATGGAATACGAGGACTCTCTCTGAATGCAGCTCGCTATGCTTTGCTTCGTGTTGAAGATGGTCCTCCTCACACCAAAAACTGGAGGTAAAAGTTCTGTGCCTTCTATGTTTGCACATAATTCACACATAAGGCTGAAGCTTTTGGGAATACTGCTGGTAAAGCTAATGACCAAAGTGAAAGTCAGCATTAAATTAATCTTTTAACTTGAGCATGGAATTACAATTTTGTAATTTCACTGTAAAGGAATATTATTTATCAGTAGCATGTAATCAGCTTTGCAGATTGCTGATTACGTTGATAAAATTGAACTGACATCTATGTAATGTTGACATGGTTTTCTAAAATGCAGAATATTGTTTTATTAGAGGTTTTGAGATTCAAAGCAAGTTACCTTTGATCCTTGAGTGTCTGTGAAAGACATGTGTTGCAAGGTGCATAAGGCTCTTTTGCTTTTATATATCATTCCCTGTGAAAATGTCCTGGTTTCAACTGAAACAATGTTAACAGCACTGTTTTGGGTATTGCTGAGTGATGGGTGCATGTCTGCAGCCAGACCAGGTCACTTGGCAGGGAAGAACTAATGCCTTTATGGTGTGAAGGCAGGGGGTGCGGCAGAGCCAGGACACCTGGCCTGAGTTAGTTAAGAGGCTATTCCATACCATGTGGCCTCACAGGGAAGGCTGTAAAGCTGTGGGAAGCAGGCCAGGGGCAGGTCCCTGTGTAGGATTAGCTGGGCATTGTTCAAAGGGTGGTGAGACTTTGCTTTGTTAGAGGGGTGATAGGTGGTGAGTATTGTTAGCTAGGTGTTGTTCAGTGGGTGGTGAGTAATTGCATTGTGGATATATACATATATGTATTGTTATCATCACATTTTTATTTCTGTTTTCCTTTTTTTTGTCTTAGTTTATCTCAACCAACAAGTTCTATTTTGTTTCCTGTTCTGTCCCTTGTCCCATTTGGAAGGGAACAGATGGCTGTGTGGTGCTTAGCTGCCTGCCAGGTTAAACCTCAACAGAAATACATTGTGAAAACTTACAGCGGAATCATCGTTTCTAGAACTGCTGCTATTGTAAAGTGGTCTATGGAGAAACTCTCAAAGACTGACTATGGAGTACTAGAAAGCAGGCATTCTTTAATACCAGTGCTGGATGTATGGGGGATACTGTCCTCCTATCGCATGTACCTTGCATAAAAAGGTCTTCAATTTATATACTTTCAGAGGTCTTCCCAGACGTACATATATATTCCATACAAAGTTGTTGAACCTCCCTTATCTGTTCAATACAAAGACAGACCCTTCCCATTATCTAAGCAAGCTGCAAGATTGTCCATTAAGGGACTTAACAAGCTGCAGCTTGCATCCAAATTATTTTTTAATACCTATTATAATGTAAGGCAGATTTCATTTAATAGCAATACTTCTGAGAGTGGTTAGGTCTCATTAAAACAAAATTTTACATTTGGAGCTCTTTTGTATTTAATGGGAATAAGTGTCCATTGCTGTTTTTGCAGTTAGCTCCTCTTACTTGTTAAACTATCAATTGTCTCTAAGCCAACACAAAAAATGACTTAAGGTTTAAAAGCAAATGCATTTTTACACATTGTCACTCTTTATATAGGCAGCAAAAATTAACTCTTTAATCAGTGAAACATGCCAAAAAAAGAAACTATTGTGATTGTACCCCTGTGGAAGCAATGTTCTGCTGCCCTTCAGTGTAGCAGCATTATTTTATCTTCAGTTGTGAAGCTGATAAACTTGAGCAGCTTCTATAGCATGTGTGAGTCTTTATATTGTGTGTGAATTGACAAACACTGACAATGATTCCATTAAATGACATCACTTCAGTTCCAGATGACTTATTCTCTTGTTTTGTTAAGATAATTGCTAGAACAAGACTTTGTTCCGTATTAAAATCTATTGATGTTGAGGGGGGAAATACGCTTAATTTCTCTTGCAGCTCTTTTGAACTTCTGGTAATTAGAGGAAAATCCTAGGATTCAGTTTGGGGAAAGTATGCAAATTGAATATTGAATAAAGGAAATGGAATGCAGCCACATTTAGCATGGAGGCTAAACTGAACTTGTGGTGCTGTCGGTGCAGTCAAGGGTATGACCATCTTTAGGAGGGACCTAGTCAGGTACAGGAATGAGTCAGTGTGAACATCATGAAAATCCAGGATAAGTTCGAAGTCATGTCCATGGGACATCTAATCCTAGTGCAGTGGTACAGCATGGGAATGATGCAGAAAGATCTGTTGTTTCCAGTGAGTAGTAAACAATCAGTATGACCTGGCATAAGTAAATATTCCTCTTTACCCAACACTCTTTAAAGTACATGTGGAATATTTCACCCCATTTTAGCCACCCCAGCATCAGACTAGACATCAATAAGCTGTAACATGTTCAGCAGAGGACTGACAGGATGGTTGGGGCACTGGAGCACATCCCTTGAAAGGAAAGGCTGAGGCAGCTTGTCTTACGCAGCTTGAAGGAGGCTTAAGTGGAACCTCAAAACTAGTATAAATAGCTAGTAAATATCCAGTCCCTAAGAAGATGTGGAGCAAGACCCTTTACAGCAGTATATGGTGTGAGAATAAGAGAAAACAGTATAATGGAAAGAGGTGGTAGAATCTCTGCCCTGAAATTTTTCAAGATCCAACTGGACTGAGGCCTAAACACTCTGGAGTACAGTTCAGTATTTAACTGCTTCAAGCAGCAGGTTACACTAGAAAACCTCCAAAGGGTGATAATTCTGCTTCAATAATTTTCTTGGTGGGTTTGGTTTGGTTTGGATTTTTTTCAGGTAACTCGTGTACCTGAAGTGTTGCAGCTACTGCTGATTGTGATTTTTTTTTTCTTACTTGATGTTGACTACTTTTGCATTAAGCACTAAATCTGCATTTTACTACCTATTAGTTCTATTTTTTTTAGTTCTTCACTACTTCTGTGTATGTTTGTGTCATATGTAATTTTTCTTTTGGCAGACCTCAACTTTTGGTCTTGTTAAATTTGGATTGCGAACAGTTGGTGAAGCATCCACGATTGCTTTCTTTCACTTCTCAGTTGAAAGCTGGTAAAGGGCTGACTATTGTGGGATCTGTGCTTCAAGGAACCTACTTGGATAAATGTGTAGAAACTCAGAAAGCTGAAGAGGTATGTAAAAGTCAGCTTACAAGCCTTCTGTAAATTCTATTAGTATTTAAATATTGAATCTGATATCTCGAATTCAGGTACAGTTTTAAAAAAAGCCTTTTATAAAAATGTTTTGATTGATCTGTTTGCATATTTAAATTAAAAGCAGTTTGCTGTACTATAACAAAATGTCTTTCAAAATTTCCCAGTGAGTCAGTACTGATGCTTCTTAATTTTTCTCAACATTGAGGGCCAGATGGGCTCAATTAATTTTATGTTCTTGTAAAATCTGAGTGATATATTTCTAAAAAAACACTTCATAAGAAAATTGATTTATTCATTTAAGAAATGCAGACATTGGCATAATTTCAACTGTGTGAAAAAACCTGAAAATATCCGAACTCTAAGATCTTAAATCTGTCGCTGGAATGAAAACTGGGAAGTAATACAGAAATTCTGAAGATCCGTTTCAGAATCAACTGATCAACTTTGATTTTCAGTGCCAAGCAAGTGTACATTCCTCTTCCGTCTTAATCAACTTGTTTACTTCTTTGTATACACCAGTAGTTCCAGTGTTGATGCTTTGGTAATGCTCTGGATATAGAGTTGCTTATCTATGCACAGCTCTCCTACTCCTCTTCAGAGCAAAGTGAAACATTTTTAGACAATACCATGTAGGCTTTAGCCATTATGTCTTTCAGAGTGGTTAATGGAAATGGGAATCAGTCGAAATGTCTGCTGTTTCAGTTGAAGAATTTTTCAACTCTATGTAAAGATTCCTGTGAATTATTCAGACCTGATATCTCAAAAATAAATCTGAGAGCTGGAAATAAATTTAAGGGAAGCCTAATCCCCATGATCCTCTAAGAAGTTAGACCTGCGGGTATCAAAGCCAACTGTTGCTTTTAAGATAGAAATGAAGATATTTCAAGGGACTGAGTATCTGAAAGGCTTACTGATTTTTAGAAATGTTCAGCTAGAAAATAGTGTTTCTAGAAGACCTGTGGAAAATCTTTTTTTTTCCTTTCTTTTTCAAGAGTAACAAGAAAAGCATTTAAACTGATATGCCCCTATAGATACTGTTTGGAAACGCAGATTTGTTAGCTTTACTTTCAAATTCTTTGAAGACTTTTTTCTATACAGAACAAAATTTCTCATGTGAAACACACTAAGCTAGCACCAGGCATCAAATGTCTCCCTACTGGTGTTTTATGGGGCTTCTCTTGCAATTACACTTTCCAAGTGGGAGTCTTTGTGTGGTCAGGCTTAGGACCAAAGAGCAGATAATCGTCTTCCTTTTTAAACAACAGTTCTTTTGTCTGGCCTTCCGCCACCACTTGTCATGGGGAAGGAGAGATGGAGATATGCTTGAAGAACAGCACACAGAGAACCAGATGAGAACTTTTGCATGGTGAGACAGTTAGGAGTTTGCAACTATGAACTGAGTAGTACTAAGGGGTAGGAATTGTTAGGAATAAGCTCTCGAGGAGACTTCGGTCAGAATGAACTGCATGGTAATGGTCTGGCCAAATGTAGAACAGAATTGATAGTTCTCTAGTCCTCAGCGTTCTTAGTTTCTGACAAAACATCCAAGCCAATGAGCAAACCTAGTGATTCAATCCATTGAATCTCTGCTGCTTCAGCTGCTTCAGCTCAAGGAATATAGGAATGTTTTAGTGCTATTGCATCTGCTGATTGTTATTCTGTGAACCCAAAAACATCTATCCCTTTGAACTTCTGAATGGTTTTCCTAAAAAGCAAACAACAAAGCTGAGTATTTTGATGCTTGCCAAAATTCCAAGTTTTGTTGCTTCAGTGTTTTCTTTGGAAAGTATGCTGAACTTCCACGCAAATCATTAATGATGGGATTTTCAAAGTCGTGCTATTGGAGAGCATGGGTAATGCCAAAACTGTTTCCTGCTGAACCTTGATACTGTTTTGAATGGTGTTTACAAATTATTTGTTTATGTATCTGTCAGTGTTTAAGTGAAGGAGAGACATATGAGGGATGTGGGATTTAAATATAGTCAGTTTTTGTCATTATTCAGCCAGTGATTCTGATAGTCTGCACATCTCTTTTTACCATGTTGGGAGTGGATAAATACAGAATCAGCCTGTTAGTATCAGAGCTTTTAAGGACTTCTGAAGTCCTTGGCATCCCACTTCCCAAACCCTTCCAATTCCAAAAGAAAGGATCTGCAATTCCATAAAAATGGTATTTTATCAATCAGTAAAGTTTTGGCTTCACCAGAAGCTATATTTATTGGCTTTATAAATAAATAAAGTTTTGTCAGTGTGTTTTTATTCATATCTTCTTTGGAAGTAAAAGACTAAATAACTAAACAAATGAAGAACCTCTGGTGTCTTATGTAGTGTTATTTGAGGCTGTAATTGTAGGATCATGCTCACTGTTAGGAATTAGAGTGGCATCTTGTTGTTGGTTGTATGTTAATATCTAATGTTTTGCTTACATTTACCGTTACTCTTTATGGTATTTATTATCTGTGTTGATGACTGTATTTCCTCATGTGTAATCTTCCTTTTCCACAGAATGTGAAAGCTTTAATGGGAGTTGAAAAGACTAAAGGATTTTGCCAGATTGTAGTATCTCCTAGTTTCAGAGATGGAATATCACATTTAATTCAGTCAGCTGGCCTAGGAGGAATGAAACACAATACAGTTTTGATGGCATGGCCACAGTCCTGGAAGCAGACAGAAAATCACTTCTCTTGGAAAAATTTTGTTGGTATTTGTTTTTTATTTTCTCTTACATGATTGTAAGACAACTATATGACTAATGTATTTGCTGTGTGTGGGGGAAAAAAACGTGAAGCTGAATATCCAGTTGACATTCAGTACTTCCTGAATTCTGACTTAGTGAATTTTGAATTCTGAATTCTGAGTGGGTTTTCTCAGTCCTCAGTCTCCTTAACCATTGATTTCTCTTTTCCTCTTAAGCAGATTAGTCACTAAACCCAGGATGTCCTCTTTCAACAGAGGCAGAATTTGGGTGGATTTGAGCTTTTGCATTTAATGCAAAAACAAACATTGTGAATGAAAACTAGAAGTTCTTGATCAAATATCTTATTTTCCCCTGCAGACACTGTACGAGAAACAACAGCAGCTCAGCAAGCTTTATTGGTGGCTAAAAACATTGACTTGTTTCCAACAAATCAAGAACGTTTTACTGAAGGAAACATAGACGTCTGGTGGATTGTTCATGATGGTGGAATGTTGATGTTGCTGCCTTTTCTTCTTCGTCAACACAAGGCAAGTACAATAAGGAACAGCTTGGATTCCGTTTTCTTATAACAGGTCTTCATAAAGCTCTCTAATGAAATATGCTCAGAGTCTGCAGTCACTGTAATATGAACAGTTAAAAACAAATTATTTTTGGCTAGGTTTGGAGAAAATGTAAAATGCGTATCTTCACGGTTGCTCAAATGGACGATAACAGCATCCAAATGAAGAAAGATCTTCAGATGTTCTTGTACCATCTTCGCCTGAACGCTGAAGTGGAAGTTGTTGAAATGGTATGTTACATTCCTTTCTTTTTTGTTAAAGCTGAAATTAGGACTAAACTTGTAAAATGAACATGTTAGCTCAAATACAATGCTGCAAGAAATGCAAGATTTCAGTCCCACCAAGAATAAGAAATTGTTTCTTAACACAATTCTGTCATACCATGCCATAATGCCAGAGTATGTGGTAGTGAATTTAATGGTGAGTAATTTTGATAAGCATTAATACTTACTTTATGAAGATTAGTCTGTAGGTACAGTTCATTCAGGAAGGTAAAAGCCTGAATTCATAGTAGTGGATACTGAAATAAAAGGCTGAATGTACTTAGTCTCTAATAGTAATCCCTTACTAGTAATTACTGACATGACTAACATATGTTTCTCCAGCTGATGTACAAATATATCTCTAGAATAAAGAACTTCTGGCTTCTGTGGCACTGCCAATGCCTTTGGCAGTGAACAACAAGACAACATAGCTATGGATTCACAGTTCAGATGGTGACAAATTGAATTTCATAACTTTTTTCCTTCTTTTTTAAACACTGGTTATAACCTGATAAAAAGAAGGAGATAAAGCTGTAACCTGCGCTCTCATGTGGCAAATAGGGAAAAGCGTGATTTCATTTCCATTGCTAAGACTAAACATCTCTTCTACACACTCATCTGAAGTGGAATGAAGGGGTTGTGGGAGTGGGTTGCTCCTGGTGTTCTTAGGAGCTTTTTGAGCCAGCTTACATCTCAAAAATGTTTATTATGCCATAAAAGAAATATAGACTGTTATAAGAATCATCATAAATAACTGTGGCATACACAGGTGAAGGAAGCTTGAAAGACTGTGTGCCATTAAAGGACTCTGCCTTGTTTACATTTCAAGCAGATTACCATAGGAAGCACAATGCATTCCTTTCTTATGTTGCCTACATTTAAGCATAAGAATCTTCCAAATGATAAGAAGCACTTTAAATGTCAATGACATCATTAAGAGCTGCTAGGTTGTATTCTAGATTTACATTTGAGAATCATGGAATGGCTTGGGTTGAAAGGGACCTTTAAGATCATCTAACTCCAACCCCCCTGCCGTAGGTCAGGACATCCATTAACCAGGTTGCACAAAGCCCGATCCAGTCTGGCCTTGAACACAGACCTGAACGGTAGGGGCATCCACAGCATCTCCAGTGTCTCACCACCCTCACAGTAAAGAATTTGTTCCTAATATCTAGTCTAAATCTACCCTCTTCCATTTTGAAGCCATGTCCCCTTGTCCTGTCACTACCTGCCCTTATAAAAAGTCCCTTCTCAGCTTTCCTCTAGGCCCTCTTCAGGTACTGGAAGGCTGCTATAAGGTCCTGAGCCTTCTCTAGGCTGAGGAGCCCCACCTCCCTCATCCTGTCCTTACAGGGAAGGTGCTTCAGCTCTCATCTTGGTGGCCCTCCTCTGGATCCGCTCCAACAGCTTGATGTCCTTATTGTGTTGTGGGCCCCAGAACTGGACTCCAAGTGGAATATATGCTGAAATTGCTTCATTAGTGCTTCTTTGTGAGAAAGGGAGAAAGGACAGTGTGTTATGTTGTAGCTCTAGACAGTTTTCAAAGACACCATTATGCAAACGTGCTCTGGAGTCTACAGTGCAGATAGTTTAAGCAAACAGCTTCTACCCTTACCTTGTTTCTGTAGATATACTGGAACAGAACAGTGGAAAGCCAGTCATGTGAATCTCAAATTCAGCTGATATTACATGTTGTTGGTATCGTATAATAGTTCCTGGTAGAAGATTGTCTTCATTCTTAAAGCTTAATCTTCGGGTAACAGAAATGATCAATGAAATATACTCTTAAGATTACTCTAAAGCCATTAATGAATCCAGGGTTCAATGAATGCAAGAATAAGTGGGGTACAAGTGTCTAAATGTTTTTGATTGCTTTTTTCTTTTCTTTTTTTTTTTTTTGAGTAGTCTTCTGATATTTCTTATGTCAATCATTTTTGCAGTTTGAAAATGATATTTCTGCATTCACATATGAGAAGACACTAATGATGGAACAGCGATCCCAGATGCTAAAACAGATGCAGCTATCAAAAAATGAAAGGGAAAGAGAGGTAGGAACTTCTAACTTGGCAAAATATTCTATGAAAAATCTAAAAATTATTTTGTTGCTATTAATCCAGGATTTTTAATCTGTTTCTAGCAAGTCAAAAGCTTTTATAACTGCATTCTATGTTACTTTCTCTGCAGCAGGTTTCACTTACAAGAATAAAAGAATCTTAAACATAACTCCTTATGCATTTGGATAAAAGTTTCTAGAGTTTTCGAGGTCTTTTTGTTAAGCTTAGTGCAGGTATTTGAGTGGCAGTGTGTAGTGTATCTGGAGCACTTCCAAGATTGAGATAAATAATGCTTATTGATATATGAGTATGTGACTGGACCAATTAGCTTTGCCACAGGGCACTTCTTTTTGTTTACTCTTTTCTGTTCTTACTAGTTTTGAGAAAGTTTTCTTTTATCTGTAGATCTTGTGTATCTTGTGTAAACACAACAAATGCCTACAGAGCTTAAGATTTGCAGACTTAGGTGCATTTGCCAGACATTTATTCAGTTTGATAATATTTCTGCAAATATGAAAGAAACTGTAGAAGCAGATTCACTTTGTTGCTACTTTGCTTGATTGCAGTTGTCTTCCTTCTGTCTCTAACTGTTGGGCCAAGTAGCAATTATGTTGAAGCTGTGAAAAGGAAGTCATCCATCACAGCTCTGCTTTGTATAGGATTGTTCCACGTAATTGGTGCTTTGTAGATTGTTGCTGCTAGGTAAGATTGAGAGAAATGTGGGTGAATTATAGTTAGTGAACTGTCAGGGAGTAAATCAATATTTAGAGCTCAAAAGCGTTTTTTTCATCTGTTTATGTTTTGTCCATGGTTTGATTGTGAGTGAATGAAACCTGTTCATCTGGATCATTGCATGTAAGAAAGGATGAGACTTTCATGCATGTGTATTTGAGGTACTCACATAGACATAAGGATTTAATGTCACGATTTACTAAATCTCTGTGTAGAGACTTTGAAGCTGTCAGCAGTTAGTTATGAAAAGAACCCCACAATAAATATACACGTGTATAACAAATATCATGCTTGTGGAAACAAACCAAGTTTATAACAACCTAAGACCTGTTTAAATAAAGCCAACTTTTATTTTTAATGATACAGTCATTTCTTAGGCTCTTTTTTTTGGTCATTGGTAACCTTTTTGTCCCAGATTCAGAGCATCACTGATGAATCTCGAGGTTCTGTCAGAAGAAAAAGCTGCTCTAGTCCACAGTCCATTGGCCAAGATGTACAGGCACTGCTGAATAATGATTATGAAAAAGAGGAGGTAGCTAGAAGTAGTACTCTGTAGGTTTTTCTGTTGCAACACTTGAAGTGCCACTGTTTCAAACCGGACTAGAAAAGAACAAATTCCTTTCATTGCCCTTAAAGCAGTCCTTGATAAACTTTTACTACTCTCTTATTTGTACCTTTTTTCTCTAGATGATGTTTGTGACAGTAATGAAAATCTTTTATTTTGTCACAATTAGTTTCCATAAAAGAAATATTTGTTATCTGAGAGTATCTGTTTTTCTTAAAAGCATAAATATTTGTTTCTTTAAAAATATTAATAGTGGGTGTTAGATTAATATTTCATGCTTTCAGAGCATTGTTTTTCCTTTATAGTTGCTGTACTGAAGTGCTGAAGTTTCTAAGTCTGTATAGATGTATTAGGATTTTCATAAGTAGAAGAGACTTCTTTGCATATTGATATGCAATTATTACTCCATAAGTGCCATAACTACTTTTCTACAGAGAGAGCTTGAAATTAAATGGACTGCTGTAATTAATGCTTTTAGTGTGCACTTGAAGTGTTGCTCATCTCTGAAGATTCAGTGCTTAGTTTGTAGAAGTGGTGTATTCTCTTGTTTCCCTTCTTGAAGTGTGAGAAGAATGTTTTATTCTATGTAATTAATTTGGCTTCAAAGTAGCACTGACAAAAGTGTGCCTTTTTGATATATGCAGTTTTATGAACATATGCTGTAGGTCCAGGTTTTTCCTTGGCCTATCTCTAGCTATCAAAGCACAGTTGAACTCACCTTACAGTTGTTAGTTTTAGTACTTTGGTGACTGCTCTGCAGCATGAATTTGTTAACTTTTTCTATTACAAGAATTGCTGCTGTATTCACAGTAACTTCTGATTGGTAGACTTGACTCATCATTTAGCCTTCTGGGAGATGTGAAGACCATCGAACAAATAGGTATTTATATGTGAACCACAGAACCGAACTCTAGGATTTGGGAATCCTCAAGGTTAGGCTAACAACTAGAGAAATAATTCAGGAAAAACTTAGGAGCTCTTAGACTGTTAAAAAAACAGCTGAAATTACAATCCATGAACCACTGGGGGAATCAGTATTTAGAGATGGAAAGCAGTTCTCTTATTTGCCTTGATTTTATTCATGTTGTCGTGACTGAATGAAATCAATTCTCCTGAGCTGTTATGTGTATGGAGGGACCAAAGTGAATACTTGAAGCTCTTGAATAGAATAGGGGACACATTTCATGATTTGACAAGTCGCTGCAGAGAGTTCAAAACTAGTAAAGCTTTAAAAATAAGCAAAATAAAAACTCCAACCAACAGAAACACCACAAAACCAATCATTGCTCCCCTGATGCCAGTTCATTCAAATTGTATGAGTGTAAGGTACTGAACTTGTTCTGTTTTTGATGGAAACTACAGTGTTTACACCAGTGTCAGAGTAACTTAAAAATAACTGATAGTGCATTGTCCTTCCAGCTGTTCACTAGCAGGAGCCCCTGATATTAAATGACTAACCTTGAACTGGATTCAAACTATTCAGTATGTTACAAAATTCATATCCCAGCCTGGAAGTAATCCTGCATATATAAATAACTAGACTTCTACAAGCAATTTCCTTTCATGCCAGTGTCAAAACACTGATATTTGTCTCATATTTGTTCTCAAAATAAGATACTCTTTTTCTTCTCTTGCTACATGCAGTGAAATTGCATTTCAAGGAACTAATAGCCTGTAACCTACAATTTTACTTTTTTTCTGTGTATGGCCAGGCTCAGTTGATCCATGACAGAAACACAGCCTCACGCTCAGCTCCAGCTGTCAAAGCAAGTGTGGCTGCTGCCATGCCAGAAAAAGTGCAAATGACCTGGACTAAAGAGAAGTTCGTAGCTGAAAAACATAAAAACAAAGACACAAATGTGTCAGGTTTTAAAGATATTTTCAACATGAAGCCGTAAGTACACACGTGGTGGTTGAAATTTGTATTTTTTTTTGGAGGGGGGGGGTTCTTGTTTGCTTTCTGTAGGTGTGTATTTGTTGCCCTTGTATAGTCTATTTTCAAGAGATTCTGGTTTATTTAAAATTGAGTGAACATACAATCTTTCTATGAACTTGGCTTAAATGCCATCCTTGTGAGATGGGCTGGGTGGAGTAACAGTGTTTGTAATGAATAGTTAATATGCACCTAAAATATTTACTAGAATGTTATGAGTGAAGGTCAAATATGTCAGGCTTTTAAGATTTTCAGCTTCTTGATTGAAGTGTTTTGTTTCCTTCCTTGACATACCTAATTATTGTGTATTATTTGCCTTAATTTTTTAGTACTTCTTTGCAAGTACAAAGAAGCAGATATGAATTATTCAAAATATCTAGTTTATGTGGTTGTTTTTTTCTTGAAAAAGACATTAGGTCTTCATCCTGTAAATTAAGGATATAGCCACAAGTTTTATACTGCTTTATATGTATATTTTGATATATTCAGTCTTTGATGGTGAAACCGTTATATTCCTTAATGTCTTTTTCAAACAGAAGACATTTACTCAAGATGAGCTACTTCCTGTCAGGCCTGATATAGTAGGCATACATTACTAAAGAAAGGACATCAGCTTATTCACTTCCTTCTTTTTTTGTGATTTAAGTTGCACACATGCATCTTTTCTGAGTCCTGGAAGAAAGGAGTTCCAGGCATGTAGACCATGTCCATTTTCTACACGTACCTAATGTGAAACTGTGAATGGCAAAGGGAATTTAATGCCTAAAGGAAGCATCTTAAATTGAGGACTTATAGGTGGATTTAGCTACTTCTAGATGTACTTAAGATTCCGAGTTGCTTTGTGGATTTGTTCCATGCTCATTGCAAACAGTTTACCTTTCGTGAATTCCAGACACCTTGAAAAATGGAGCCATCATCTTCTAGAATACTTTTGTTTTGTTCTGAGCTCCATTATTCTCTCATTCTTAGGAGTTTTTTTTGTTGTTGTGTGTTTAGTTTTATTTTAAATAGGATCCTGTAAAGATTTCCTCTGATTTCTTTAGAATTGTACAGAGTGTAGACTTCAGCTATTCTTATTAGAAACTACTACATATCATTGGGAGTATAAATTACAGTTTGAACTTGGTGTGCTTGTACAATTATTAATATTGGTGAATTAAAAGGTACTTGAAACTATAAAAATAACTTTTTATGCATTTGTTTCCTTTCCGTATAGAGAATGGGGAAATCTGTAAGTCTCTAAATTTCCTTTCATTTAAGCAGTTTAGGCTTTGTTCCCTGGCTCTTGTGGTGTTGTACTTTGTCTGCATGTTCCTAAGCCATGATTTGCATTTTGTGTTTTGATTTGTATGTTGTTTTCTATGCTGTGCTTTAGCATTTATCCCTGAAGAATAGTTTGCATCATGACCTCTTAATGGCTTGTTTGTTTTTTTGTAAATATTATCAGTTTTCTTTTCAAGGTAAGTTACAGAGGAATTACTTTAGTTTCTGTAAGAATGCAAGACTTGAGTGTTCTTCTCCACCAGAGTAATATTTAGTTTTCTAATTAAGTACCCCTAAAAACTGAATATATACTTAGCCTGGAAAAAATATCCCCTCTTGTAACAAATTCCATCTTTATGGTCCAGGTAGTTTATCAGAAAGAGCTTTAACTGTCCACTGAATGCCAATTCTGGCTTTTCTGCTCTCACTGTATGGATATACATTGGGTGTGACACAAGCAGATGAAAATTACAGAATTGAATCATAGTATCAAAGAATCTTTTATGTTGGGAAAAAAGCTTTCAAGATATCAAGTTCAGTTGTCAGCCTAACCTGTTGAGTCTCATTAGTGCCACTTTCAAATATTTCCAAGGATGAGGAGTCCACCACTTCCCTGGGCAATGCATTCTAGTGCTTGATCACACTCACCATGAGAAAATTTTTCCTGAAATCCAATCTAAATGTCCCACGTCCCCTCCCACTCTGTCACTGTCACCAGAGGAAGGAGACTGACACCTTCCTTTCAGATAATTGTAGAGACAGGTGACATCTACACTCAGCCTCCTTTCCTCTAAAACCTAGCGATCCCAGTTTCCACAGCCAGTCCTCAGAAGTCATGTTTTCTAGTCCTTTCACCAGCTACGATAGTCTTTTCTACACATGCTTGAGTAAAATAATATCCAGGAGAATAAAGTTGTCAGCTGTCAAAACACTTCATTAAAATTTTCACTAATGATAGCCACATCCTTCTCCTCACCTTCTAGGCAGATCATCATCTTGTTGGAGGAGGTTGGTTTAGTCAGGCAGGATTTACTTTTCATAAACCTATGCATCTGATACACAAGGACTTGTGACTGTGAATCTTCTGGTTGCTTATAGAATGTCTTCTTCCCCTTCCACCTAGTTGGGTGATCTGCAGTAAACTCTCATCATAATACCAAATATACCTTGTTGACAAGCCCATAACCAAAGATGCCCTTCTCTGACAGGTAGAATTCATCAAAGCCCAATAAACCAGGTTTCTTAAAGAGAACTGTGGTCTAAAAAGACAAATCCCTGGCTGTAACATCCTGCAACCATCGCTGATATGCCAGATTCATATAGCCCTTTCAAAGCCTTTTCCTTTGACTGGTAGGATCAAAGAGAAGACTGTATGCTTCAAGAGCATTTTGCAATTGCTCAAAGGGGTTCTGTAGCCCTTCATGACTTGACTGGGATGCCCCTGACAGTAATTGATGCCCATGTGAAAAAACATCAGTGGATGGGCTGTTCAAAGCTTGGTAATTTCCTGGTAATGTTCCTAATGTGAGTCCCTGATATGCTGCAAGCCTCTATTGAGATTAAATCAGGATGGCAAATGGGTGTTTCTGCATGCCACAAAAGAGATACCCCTATGACTGTCACCAATAACACTTCCTTTGTTTGCACTGTTCAGTATACTGGGAACAGACCAAGTGGCTCAGTTGACACTGGAGTCTACTGTGACACGATGGGTCCTTCCTCTGCAGTCTTCAGAGCAGTGAAGTAGTTTGCAAGGGCATCTCAGGCAGCAGGGAAGGTCTCATCCTCCTTCCTACAGGTCCTTGTCATAACGAGCTTACATTTTTCTGTGTTTTGAGTGTTGTTCCTTTCAGTGTATTTTTGAGGGGGAGTTTCTGGTTGTAGGTCTGATGCAGACTGTGCGTGGAAACACATAGGTCATTCTCAGGTTCCCTGATACGCGAACTTCTCACTTCCTATTGATGCTCAGCTGCTGCAGGAGATCACTGTCTGGGCATGCTTCTTGCAAGCAGATCTGCGCCCTGTGCCTACAAGAGAAGTGTCTAGTTGTTTCCTCTACTTCCCCTTCAGCCACTGTGTCTTGGCAGAGGCATCGAACAGTGCCGGTGTAGGTGATACAGACACTCCAGCCAGAACTGTAGCCTTTATGATTGCGTACCGTTCTGTCTTCAGAACAAAGGATTGCCTTTATCAGTGCACATGATTGCTACACTTTTGGACATTGCGTCCCTTTTTGTACTTGGGTAGACCAGCTTAAGACTGCTCTGCTTTCTTTTTTTCTTTTTTCAGTAGTCGGCGTTGGCTTCTTTTTGTGTATTTGCCAGTTTGAGCTGCTTAAGAAAACTAGGAGACTTACACTGTGTTCCATGTATGACTTCAGTTCAACTTGTGTTTAAAAGCTAAGTGAGCCTCAGTTCACACTGTACACAGTGAACAATTTGACCATTTATTTCAGCACTGAAATCCTGTCCTCTCCACCACACATTTATGCTCTCCCCATTCCCCTGCATTTTATCTGCATTTTAAGAGAATTTCAGGACTTACACATCTCTTCAGTTAAATACTTCTGTCTCTCTCCTCGTAGTTCTTATCAAGATGCTGTTCTGCCTTTGAAAAGCTGACCTTCAAGTATTGTTTTGTTCTATATGTGTTCTGTATACAGTTTGTTCTTGTCTGGGACGTATGGCCCCATGACAGGAAATACCCCAGGGCAGACTGATAAACTTAGCTTTGGAAATGTTACTGTTTTTTTTAAGGAGAACTGGAATTGATGGGATTGGTCTCCATTGACCACTGAGTTTTCAGTCTTCTGTTTTTCATCTTTTTTCCTCTTTATTTGCACTTGCAACACTAAGGATAAACACACACTTCAAGATGTGCTGTATGAAGGGAATGTATGAAGGGAACAGTTGTTAACAGGAAAATGGGGCTTAACTATAGAATAGTAATATGAATAATTTTTATTGTTTTCCTGACCTGAAACAATGCTGGAGCATTTCTGCTACATTTTTGATGCTGTAACTGGAATTCACAAAACCTTATGGACTCAGTCAGGCAGCTCAGAGGATGTCTCATGTCCTGCTGCTACTAACCTGCCAGTCCCCTCTCTCTCCTAAGACAGTCTGTGAGTACTGCAGAGCGAGCAGGGTTATGCTTTAACTCGTAGTCTTGCAGTAAAAGTGCTAAGGAAATTGCATGGCGTATAGTGATGCATCTTATGTCAGCCTGTCAGTTCTTCTGCTCTTGAGATCTGATACCACCACGCGTTTCCGAAGTTCCCTTTTGAAGCAATGCTTCAACTGTACAGGATCTGCTTTAGGACAGTGGATTTCTTTGATAACTGGGTATTTCTGTTGCACTGGCTCATGTGACTCATTTCCAGTTCTGGCTAATTTTGCTACGTAAATAACAGCATGACTTCCTCAGGAAACTCAACTAGGAAACCTTTTTTCTTCTGAAGAGAAAGTAAGTCATAGAAGGCAGATGCTAAAATAAAGAAATCCTTGAAGTTTAAGCAGTTTCTCCATTTTACACAGGTTTACAACCAAGATTGTGCTTGTGGACATAGGAAAGGAATCATTCTTTTCTGCTGCTCCTTACTGATAATGACAGGAGGGGCTCAGTTCCACTTCATTGTTTACTGCCGCCTTCTTAAGGTGTGCCAAGAAAGGGCATTTTTTCCCTATAAGTTTTTTGTTTCTGAATGTTCTTTGCAAGCCTTGCAAGTAATCCTCTGAAGGGAACATGAAGTCTGGTACAATGCACAACAACGTAATGTAATCTTTTACAGAATCACAGAATTGCGGGAGTTGGAAGGGACCTCAAGAGATCAGGTCCAACCCCCCAGCTAAAGCAAGTTCTTTACAATAGAGTTCCAGTGTATTTCTGTAGCTCTTCTGATGTTTTGAGTTTTTGTAGCTCCTTCAATATTTGAAATTTCTTGCAAAAATCCAGTTACATTTTTTATGAAGTTCAATAAGCAGGATTCTCAGCGTATGACTAAAATTAACTTCAGTTGAAATCTGTCTTTGTAAAACGTGGCTGGCTGTTGGAAGAGTTGTGCATTTTGGCAATCCACATAACATTTAATGTTGATATGCAGTAACTTCTATTTTGAAGTAAGAAGATCTTTCAAACCTAGGTATCTCACTTTCTCACTTGGAATATGTATGAGTACCAATGTCCATGGAAATAGATTATTAAATACATTTTAGATTAAATTTATAAATTCAGATATATAAGATGCACTTGAATTTATTAATTCAGATATGTGAGTATTGTGTCAGTACCTAAAAATATTTGTGTGCTAGGAATCAGTCAAATGTAAGAAGAATGCACACTGCTGTGAAGCTCAACGGAGTGGTGCTTAATAAATCACAGCATGCTCAGCTAGTTCTCCTGAATATGCCTGGACCTCCTAAAAACAGAAAAGGAGATGAAAACTGTATCCTTTGATATACTGCTTGTGTACTTCTTGGAACTTGATTCTACTGTTCTTTAGTTTGGATTTCACACACGCAAAAAAAAAAGTGCTAGCATTATCAGTGCTTGGAGTTATCAGCCACAGGGGTTTTGTCAACGGAATGGAAAAGTAGTTCCTCAATTTTTAATTTGTCCTTTAAATTACTTGTTTTCTTTTCTGTAGGTAAGTAGGGTAGAATGACATGTTTTCCCATGGAAATCCCCTAAATTAATCCTCACTTCCACCTGAATAAACACGCTGAAGTGCCCTGGCATAATGGGACAGTAAAGGGGAAGCTCCCTGCTGAATGTGCTTTTTAATTGTGCATCAGAGTTCTTGATTTGTTGGTAGCTGTTTTGCTTCTGTTCTGTGATCCTTTGACTTAACAATACTTCAGACATGGAGTTTCTGGAAGTTCTAACAGAAGGTCTGGACAGAGTTCTCCTAGTCCGCGGCAGTGGACGTGAAGTGATCACCATTTATTCTTAACCTTGTTTTTTTTTCCTTTTTTCTTTTTTTTTTTTTTTTTTTAATTTTCTTTTGAATGAAGGGAACAAAATGTATAAAGTCTATCTGATGTAATTGGAGCAGCTTCATTTAAGAGCTCTAGCACATGGGAAAAATGAAAATTGAGTTGTGGTTGTTTTCCTACTAAAATGTTATATTTAAAAGTATATTTTAAAGACCTATGAGAACACTTCTGTAGTGGATTAGTAAATCCTGACTGGATTAGGATATGTATAGTATATTATGATGTGTTAATCTGTGCTGAAACAACAAATCGTAATGCTGTGTTATTTTTAAACATACAGAAATATAAGGAACTTTTGTTTTCTTAATCTTTGTTCTGCTTCTTAATAAAAGGGAAAAGTTTGCTTCCTCACTTACTGAGATGCTGCTATGTTGCTTCTGATGGGGTTAGTCCCTGGTTCAGGAAACTTCATTTAGAAATGTATAAAAGTACTCAAATTTACATGTTGTTGCATACTGTAAAGTATTTCCCTGAAGTTTATGATTTGCCACATCTTTTTTAAATAACATTCTCTGTTTAAAATACTTCAGGCAAGGAATTTAAAGGCTCCAGGTGAGAATAAGAGTAAGCTGCAAATGTTTCTTTCACATGAACTACTAGCAGTTTAAGGAGTACTGCACAATTATGACAATCAAAGTCATAGGAATTCCATGATGCAGTATTGCCACCTGCTGGAGATAAAATTACAGCAACTGGTAAACGATTGACCAATGAAGTGCGATCTCATTGTCAAATGTGTGTATTTCGATAAGTGTTGCATGCATGTGCTGCTATGAAAATAAAGTTTTTCTGAAAAAAAAACTCGGATGTGATATTTGTACCCTGTAAATAGTTTGAGTACTGAATTCTTCTGTGGAAAAATTGCACCTATTGACATTCATTGCTGCTCGCTGAACATTTATGGAGACCAAACAGTAGACGTGAGCATAATGAGGTGCTGGGTGGTGTGTTTCAGCAGTGCTAGCAATGATGAGAAAGATAAGCTGTGTACCAGATAGCTGTGTGCTGCTGTCACACCACAAAATGAGCAGTGGCTCCATCAGCTCATCTCTGTGTGTCAGTCCATTACGACCAGGAGCTGTGTACGGAACTGATATCAGCTTCTGTGCGCTGGAAGCAAAGGTGGCAATGTTGGAATATTGCAAAGTTTGCACCAGTTGATCCAGGAATGCTCGCACAGGAACAGAAAGAACACCATATTCAGGGAACTTCCTCAGCAACCTATATAATACTAACAAACACATTAGATGAAATTCATTTGTTGTTTTTGTTTTTTCTTCTGTTTTTCTCTCTTCTCTTGCTGCATCTTTGGGCATGAAGATATCACAGGAAATACTATTTTATCATCCCACTCAAGGAAATGGATCAAAACTACTTACCCAGTAACAATAATAGAAAACAAAAGTGATGTGAAGTGTTGTTAGAGGTAAAAAATAATACAGATTCACATCTCAAGTTCTAGATAGTTCCAAAGTGAAGTAATATTGCTTTTAAAAGTAAACATTCAAGAAAAGTACATGCAGCTTTGCTTATTTGGAAGGGTAACAAATACATAAATTGCTTACAATGAAATGAATGTTTCAATAGAAAGCAACCAGAACACAGTAGTAAGTACTTTGGTGGGCTGACTGCTGCAGTCTAAACAGATGCGTGGCTGTAATAGCAGCTGAACAGGAACCAGAGTCTCTGTATTTGGGCAGTTTGTGGATTAAGTACACACTAGAAGTGGGACAGTGGAAAATGGAAATTATTTCACTGCTGTAAAGAATTTAATGTATTCATGTAGAAATTCTTAACAACATATGGACTGGGACCGTGTGACTTACATGCTTTTGGTTTTTGTTTGTTACAGTACACGATAAAGAAAATTAGATGATTGCATCCATTTGTAATTGTATTTGCTGATATGTCTCTAATTTGAGAGTCATTTTATTCCCTCTCTATTAGTTACATGATTATATGACATTACTATTTTCATAGAACAGCTTGGGTTGGAAGGGACTCTAATCTAGTTCCAACTTGCTTGTTTAGTGGTTGCCAGTCACTCAGTTGTGCACTAGATTAGATTACCTAGAGCCCTATGCAATCAGCCATCAAACAACACCAAGGATGGGGCACTGAAACGTTTTGGAGCAACCTTTTCCTTCTCCTCACTGCCTGAGTGAAAAATGTCCAAATAACATCTAATCTGTTCGAAGCAAACTGATGTAATTGAACACATTTGTTTTGTTGTGTAGTAAGAGTTATCTATTTTAAAACAAGTCAGTTAATTGTCTGAATCATAGAATGGCCTGGGTTGAAAAGGACCACAATGATCATTTAGTTCCAGCCCCTGCTACATGCAGGGTCACCAACCAGCAGCCCAGGCTGCCCAGAGCCACATCCAGCCTGGCCTTGAATGCCTCCAGGGATGGGGCATCCACAGCCTCCTTGGGCAACCTGTGCCAGTGCCTCACCACCCTCTGGCTGAAAACCTTCCTCCTAATATCCAACCTAAACCTTCTCTGTCTCAGTTTAAAACCATTCCCCCTTGTCCTATCACCATCCACCCTCGTAAACAGCCGTTCCCCTTCCTGCTTATATGCTGCCTTCAAGTACTGGAAGGCCACAATGAGGTCTCCCCACAGCCTTCTCCAAGCTAAACAAGCTCAGGTCCCTCAACCTTTTCTCATAGGAGAGGTGCTCCAGCCCTCTGATCATCTCAGTGCCCTCCTCTGGACCCACTCCAAGAGCTCTACATCCTTCCTGTGCTGGGGGCCCCAGGCCTGGACGCAGCACTGCAGATGGGGCCTCACAAGAGCTGAGTAGAGGGGGACAATCGCCTCCCTCTCCCTGCTGGCCACCCCTGTTTTCATGCAGCCCAGAACACAGTTGGCCTTCCGGGCTGCAAGCGCACACTGCTGGCTCATGTCCAGCTTCTCGTCCACCAGGACCCCAAGTCCTTCTCCGTAGGGCTGCCCTCAAGGAGATGTTCTCCCAGTCTGTAGAAATACCTGGATTGCCCCGGCCCAAGTGCAGCACCCTGCACTTGGCCTTGTGGAACCTCATCAGGTTCACATGGGCCCACTTCTCCAGCCTGTCCAGGTCCCTCTGGGTGGCTTCCCTTCCCTCCAATGTACCGACTGCACCGCTCAGCTTGGTGTCATCTGCAAACTTGCTGAGGGTGCACTCGATGCCATCGTCTGTCACTGATGAAGATGTTGAAGAGCACCGGTCCCAAGACCGACCTTTGGGGTTGGTATGTATATACATAATGTATACATTCTGGAAAAAAATGTATAGTGCATCTGTGTACTGAAATTAAGTGTACGTTACCATATTACAGAGAGAGTGCTTTTGTAAGTATTCTGTACTGTTGCTGTGGAACAGATTTTGATAGCACCCTAATAGAAATCCACACTTTAGCCCTAAGGAAACCCCTAAATCTAAGTCTACCCCTAATCTTGACATTAAACCTAACCCTAAAACAAACCTTAACTCTAAAACATATACCCTAAACCTAATCCAAACCTTAACTCTTGATTTTAAGACTATACCCAACAGTAACCTCTAACCATAAACCTATAGTCAACCCTAAGCCTCACTGTAACCTACAGCAGAGTTTAGCCCTTATCCAATTTCGAAACCTAATGCAAACCTCAACACAAAAACTAAGCCCAACACTTACCAAACACCAACCCTAAAACTAATCCTAAACCTTACTGAAACCATAGCCCTGACATATATTCTGACAATAATTCTGTCACTGACCATAACGCTAGCTCTGACCATTGCCCTAAAATTAAATCTAGGCCCAACCCTAAGCCTTCATATTCTGACTCTAATGCTAACATCGAGCCTCTTCCTAACATTGTCCTGGTTTCAGCTAGGACAGTTATTTTCTTGATATCATGTGTTATGTTTTGGCTTTAGGAGAAAAAACAACGATGTTAATACACTGATGTTGTAGTTGTTGCTGAGCAGTGCTGTGCAGTGCCAAGAATGTTGTTGCTGTGTGACAGAGGGCAGCAGAAGGGCAGACTGACAAAACGATGTCTGACATGGAAGTGCAGTTGAAACAAAGGAATAGAATTGAATTTCCCCACGCTGAAAAATTGGCACCTGTTGACTTTCACTCTCTGAATGTTTATGGGAACCAGCAGTGGATGTGAATACAGCGGAGTGGTGGGTGGTGTGTTTCAGCAGTGGTGGCAGCAGCAGTGCAGCATACAGCCTGTTGTTCATTGCTGGCAGAAATGCATATGTAATGGTGGTGACTGTGCTGAAAAACAGTGGTTTGTAGCTGTGATTTTACTTGATCAAACAATGTTATTGTAATCCTTGTTATCCGTTGTAGTTCTATGGAAACATAAGAGACATGACTTTTGGAGCAACCTTTCTGTATGCCGCTTAAGACAATTCCTAGTCACTCAGCGTGGCCCAAACAAGCCAAAAGGCTGGACATTGACATGTTAAGGTAATGGTTACAGTCATGGGTTACAGTCTTATAATTTGGGTGACTGTGAGCGTTAGGATTAGCTTTAGGGTTATAACTATGGCTAGTGTTAAGGTTAGCATTAGGGTTACTTGTTAGTTCCAGATTATGGCTAAGTTTATTATTATTTTTAGGTTATTTTTAGGTTTATTATTATTAGGGTTATGCTTAGAGTTAGATGTGGGAGTTGTGGGTTAGGGTCGGCGTTAAGTTTCAGTAGGGTTAAAGTTATCATTAGGCATTAGGGTAAGGATTTAGAGTCAGGGTTCCATTTAGGGAGAGGTTAAGGATTAGGGTAAGGGTTAGATTTAGTATTTGTCTTATGGTTATGTTTAGGAGTGTGTAAGATTAGGTTTGGGGTATTGGGTTAGCTTTAGGGTTTACCTTTGGTTTAAATTTAGGATTAGGTTTTAGGTTTACAATGGGTTTGGACAACCTCTATAGTTCATGTTAGGGATTTGCATTAGAAATAGAGATGGAGTTACAATTAGCTTTAGGCTTAGATTTTTAGGTATTACTATTAGGGATTTTCTTAAAGTTAGAATTATCATTAGGTTTAGGGCTAGTTTTGAACATACTGGTTAGAACTTAACGTTAGAGCTATAAACAGCTTTAAGGGTTTTTATTTGGTTTTAGTATTAGAGTTATGTTTATCATTTTTGGGTTAGGGTGACACAAACTTTTGGGATTAGAATTATAATTAGGATTGCGATTAGAGTTAAAGTTTTGGTTTAGAGTTAAAGTTTTGTACAGTCTTTTCTAGTTTCATTGTTATTTCAGAAGTAATTATTAGTACATTTACTGCACACATATAAAATACTGAATTTCTATTGCTTCCAAGAATTTGAAAGAAACTAGAAGTATAAAAGCTAATGTAAGGATAGAAAGTTAAGACACGAGGATCAGAAGCCTGCTCACTTTTAATAACTGCAAGTGATGTAAAAATTCTTACTAAAAGGACATTTTCAATTGCTTCACAGCATTAGAAATAAAATTGCACAGTGTGCTGTAAAAACTGTTTATTAATAAATGTTTTGAAAAACTGGATTAAGCATTCCAGGGTTTTTAAGGTTTTGACAATCTGTTTTATAGATGCATAGAAATTGCACAGTTTGTATGCAAAGTTAAGTACTTTTCAATGGTAACAATACAGAAAAGTATAAAGCAGTAAACTATCACACACAGTCTGCAAGTTTTTTTCTTTCTTCAAATTGTTTGTCTACTACAAGTGAAAGAGCCTGAAGAAATGTTGTCATTGTAACACTGGGGGACTGAAAACATGAAAATATCCTGTTAGATCCATCACAGCAATAATCATACAAAGCACAGTTATTTGAAAAGGAAATATTTGACTGTCGTGTTACAAAACATTCAAAATGCTAAACCTCATATAAACCAGCTAGTATAGTTGGACTTCAACTTTACTATGTAAAGTCTTGAGTCAATCAACATTACTGAGAATTTGCTTCAACAAAGGTTTGAACAAATTAATATTATGTATGAAGTGATAGGGGTTTCTTTCAGCAATGAAGCTGAAATTAATGGTTTGTCACAGTATATCAGCAGTGATATCAGTCGTCTTCAATTTCCTTTTAAATTATGGCAGTAGAAAATTATAGTTTAGATTAGCAAAAAGTTTTAGGACTAATCATTTACTTCAGGCAAGCATTCAAAAGTCTTCCTACCTGGCTCAAAATCAAACCAAAATATATAGAATAGAAAAAAAACTTACTTGAATATAAAGTGCATGTGCTAGGAAAGGAAGTTTTCTGAGGACCCGCCCACTAAGACCTTCACTTTTTCTGTAGTAAAAGAAAGACATAAGCACTGCTTAAATGCTAAATATTCACTTTTAAAAGATGACATTTCCATTCTCCTTCACCCGTAAATTACTCTAATGAAACTCAAGTCGTAATACTTGAGTTGTTTGCTCACTTGCAGCAGTTTTAAAAGAAGCTGAAAATGAACAGAGATTGTATGGGAGGACATATTGTATGTATGATTGTATGGGAGGATTGTATGGTGCAAGAAAGTGAAAAAGGGTAGAGAAATAGCATAGTCACATTTGCCCACCAATGCTTTTATCAAGCCCCTCTACAATCACTGTGATTTATCTCATGAATCTAGAGAAGAATATTTAGTAGTCAGGGTTTGCAAACAGTTTGGTTTGGAAGGGACCTTTATGATCAAACTATGATTCCATGATATCCACTGAAACTTCAGGCATCTCATTAAGTCAGACATCAATTTGTCTAGGGAATTTCAAAGGGAAGAGCTGAAACCAGTCACATTTTATACCAAGAAATATTTGCAAATCCTGATCAATTCCACTTAACTGCTGATGTTTTGCACTAACCACAACTATATATTTAACAAGAAACAAACAAAAACCCCTAACAACAAATAAGCTCAGGATGTTTCAGAGCTCTAGCTATTACTAAATTCAATTACTTTTAGGCATAATTTCACAATTCATTTATATATAAATATGAATGCATACACACACACACTTTTCATGTAGAATTTAAAAAAATATTACCTTGAGATTTCCTTTAGTACCAGACTTAACCTGGACACATTATTCTCTACAAATCCAATCATTTCTAACTCTCTGAGTGATAAGAGATGCTGTCGAGGATATATTATTTGGCACTAGAAAGAAGAGTTACATGTTGTAGCATGAAACCTTAAAAAAATCATTTAAAATTAAATTTTAAAAGAAGAGTGTAAATACAGAGAAGGAATAAAATTTGTGTGTTTTTGTTATTTAGGAAGTTTGATGAAAATATCAACTTTAATAAAAAAAAGGATGCTTTATAGTTCTACTTTCAAAATATTACCTTCATCAGCTCTTCCAGGCAAGACAGATATATTCTGAATATTGCTGCAGCAGATGGAGGGCCAATGTATTGCTTTATGTCTGCTCTGTCTACAAATGCCATGTCAATTTTCTCTGTAATATTTGAAGTAGTCAGGATAACTACATTGGGATACCTTCAAGACAAAAGAACATTCTTAGGTCACACGTACATAAATTGGCTCCACCACGTGCACTGGCAAATGGATACCTTCCTTCTTATGACTCAAGTCATTTTATGCAATCAACAGCCACATCAGTCTTATCAGCTAATAATTACATGCTCTTCGACAGCTATCGCTAATGTACTTCAACACATAGTCTCTTTCCTTCAGCTATTTTGCAAGTATCCATAGTTTCTCAACCCTATTTTAGAAGTACTATACACTGACTACTTTGCATGAAGAGAGCCTAACAGCATAGTTTTTGCCATAAAGTTACAAAATTAAGACTTGTAAATTGAAATATTTTATCTATGTGCGTTCCATTTCACTTCAGAAGGAAGTATGTAGTGTAACTGCTAACATGACACATTCAGCACTGCATGATGACATTAGAGTGAACTTAAAAGAGAAGTAACAAGTCCTTACTCTAATAAAAATATTAAGAAAGGTTTAACCACATCTATTTTTCAATGAAACTCTTGTACTGTGTTTGAATAAACTACTTACCTTTAATTAGCAGCATCACAGTACCAAAAAACAGGATACCTTGGCCAAGTATGCCCAAGGAGGAAGTAGCCATAATAAAACAAGAGAAGTGCTGTATTAAATCCAGCAAAGTGGACCAAGAACCATTAATGATTGCTTATAAGCAACATGTCGTACAGTCTGCTTTAGACTGATATTGTCAAACTGTTAACGACAAACACATTCTTCACTGATCTTATTCTTATCTCTCCAAAGTAGATACGGTGACCATCTGTGTTGCATTCCTCTGCAGCTTTAATGGAATTATATTATCTGTAGTTTATCAGACCTAGATTAGTTCACCTACTAACAGGCAAAATGTTCTAGAGGATGATTCAAATTTCACAGCACCATTAATGCAGAATTTTTTGTTAACCAATTTGGATTAGTGTTCCAACTGTGAATTAAGATTTAAAGTTACAACAATTAACTTTCGCTGCTGCAATAAAATGAATTTACCTTTTAATCTGATCTATTTGCATCAGAACAGCATTCACTACACGAATAGCATCTGAAGGCTCTGTGCCTGCCCTGAAGGCACTGCGGGCTGCCGTGAGGCTCTCCACCTACAAAAACCCAAAACATAGAACATTCAAAAAATAGCAAAACCTCAACCCTTGAAAACAAACAATCCCAACACTCACACAAAAAGCATTGCACATTTGGAATGCTGTCAGTAAGCATGTAATTCAGTACACCTTCAGATCCAGTTTAGTAACTGGATCTTCAAAATCTTTTGTTAAATAGAAATCAAGGGAGAGAATGAAGAGAATATCAAAGGAGAAAGGGAAATAAAAAGGATAAAATAAATAAATTTTATTTAAAATAAGCTTTGCAATAGGAAACTTCAAATGAGAAAGCTCATGAAGTACTGAAGAACTAAATCAGGCACATCCAACTCACAGCCTCGCTCAGTTGGCAATGCTTCCTGCCCCTGCCATGCACTGTAAAGGCAGTGGCTCTTTTCCATGGAGTGACCCCAGGCACCCACATTGCTCAGCAACAACCAGTGTGCCATTAACGCACTGCCAACTGAAACCAGGGTGTGGGGAAAATAGTGCTGAGCAGTGCTGACTCAAGTGATGGCAAATAATTTTTATACACTGGCAAAACACAGTCCTCTGAACTGCAAAGAATACGTAGCTGTGCTTTCACCTTTGACTGCTATAGGCAAGGACACCTCCTATTAGACCAGGTTGCTCAAAGCCTCCTCCAGCCTGGCCTTGAATGCTTCCAGGGTGGGGGCATCCACATCATCTCTGGGCAACCTGTTCCAGTGTCTCACTACCCACACAGTAAAGAATTTCTTCCTAATATCTAGTCCAAATCTACCCTCATCCAGTTAAAAGCCATTTCCCCTTGTTCTGTCACTACCTGCCATTATAAAAAGTCCCTCCCCAGTTTTCCTGTAGGTCTGCTTCAGGTACTGCAAGGCTGTTATAAGGTCCCTCTGGAGCCTTCTCTTTTACAGGCTGAAGAGCCCCAACTCTCTCATCCTGTCCCTGTAGAGAAGGTGCTCCAGCCCTCTGATCATCTCAGTGGCCTTACTTTGCACCTGCTCCAACAGCTTGATGTCCTTCTTGTTGGAGGCCCAAGAAGTGGATGCAGTGCTCCAGGTGGGACCCATGAGAGCTGAGGGGCAGAATCACCTGCCTCAACCTGCTGGTCACACTTCTCTTGATGCAATCCAGGATACAATTAGCCTTCTAGGCTACAAACACAAACTGCTGGCTCATGTTGAGTCTTTCATTAACCGATACCCCTAAATCCTCCGTTTTTCAAATCCTTTTTCCCCAATTTCGTGACCAGGATGTTGTGTTTGACCATGTCAAATGCTTTGCACAAGTCCAGGTGGATGACATAAGTTGTTCTTCCTTTATCCCTGACGCTGTAAGTCCACCACAAAAGGCCATCCAGTTCATCAGGCATGACTTGCCCGTTGTGAATCCATGTTGGTTACCACCAAACACCTCATCTTTATTTTTCAAGTGCCTGAGTAGGGCGTTCAGCACAATCTCTCCATGATCTTGACAGGCCCAGTGGTGAGACTGGCCTGTAGTTCTTGGATCTTTTTTTCCCCTTCTTGAAAATGTGGTTATGCTTCCCCTTTTCCAGTTAGTGGGAAGTTCACCAGACTGCCATGACCTTTCAAATATCATGGACACTGGCTTGGCAACTTCATCCATCCATCAAATCCCATAGATGGATTGCCTCTGGTCCCATGGACATGTGTACCCTCAGGTTCTTCAGATGGTCTTAAACCTGATCTTCACTTACAGCAGGCAGATGTTCCTTTACCCAGTTCTTACCTTTCCTTTCTGTAACTTGTCAGCACAGCTAGAGACCTTGCTGGTGAGAGTTTTCATAATCCTTATCTTACCAGAGAGAAATATAACTCACTTCACAGTCACCTCTTACTCATGTCATGATTTTTGGCAGTGTATACATTTGTGATCAACTCTTTTCAGGGATGAGGTACAGGAGGAGTCAAATTTCATCAAAAACCTCTGATGAACACCTGAAAATCTCACTAAGAACTGCAACCCACTGCCATCAAACCAGACTGATGTGTTAATTTTACACACACACACACACACACACACACAATCAAATATTCCTCTAGTTTTATGTTTTTCTTCCTTTTTTAAAGAAGTATGTTAAATAAAAACATTAAAAAATTTAAACGTTTTGTTACTTATGTATTATTGATATTGCACATTTTGCGAGGGCTGCTCCAAAACTAATGCTTCCTGTTTGATTGTACTGGCCCATGATGTCCAAGGTGAATGTTGGTGGAATGGCAGTAAAGGCTGAAACATTCAAACGGTAGATAAGAGCACAGCACAGCGAGGTGGTAGGCAGTACATTTCAGTGTGAAACAGTGGTTCACCTCCACTGATGCAGATTGTTATGGGAATAGCATGCATGCTCTTGTTTACTGCTGGAAAAAACGCAAAGCTAAATGTAGTGACCATGCTGAAAAACAGTGTTTTGTAGCTGTGAATTTCCTTTATCAAATAGTGTCTTCATATCTGCTGTAGTAGATATGCAAATAAATAGGAGGCATTACTTTCGGAGCTACTTATGCCCCAAGACCATTCCTATTCACTCAGTGCGGCCCAAGCAAAGGTTGGATACCTGTGTACTAAATGGTTATGTATCCAAGCCTGGGAGGGACAACTAAACAATTAATTGAAACCAAATTAATAATTTTTTAGAGTTTTACAACATATGCAAGAACACTATAAATATGAATCCAGGTTACTTGGAAGTTTGAAACAATATTCCACTTGTAAACACACAGTAGCAAATTAAGTCTCACCAAGAAAGATTTTGCTTCATTTTCAACTGGAACATGTCTGCTAAATCGCAATGTGTCCTTTTGAGAGCTCTCAAATCTTCCAGTCAATATTAAAATTCATTCTTCCGTACAAAATTATGTGGTTTACAAAAAAGTCTAAATATTATTTTAACGTCCTTTAAGAATTCTTACCCATAATTAAAAATTTCTGCTAAGTTTTACATACATCAGTACTATTAGAATCATACCTCATCGATCAGTACAAACACAAGAGCATCTTTGTCATCAATTAACTCTTGAATCTTCTGGAACATCTTGGTTACAAGCTTGCCACTCTAGAAAGAGGTCATATGCATATATTTAACTATTTCCTTAGCAGACTTTTCAAGTCTTACCATGTTGAGCAATGGAAAACTACTTTTCATTGTTTATTTTAAAGTAAACCTCTAATATAGCTTCTATTTAGTTATTTTCAAGCACATTAAGTATCCCAAATAATCTTTGGTGCAAACACTAATGTTATGAACCAAGCTCAATAGATACAGTTTAATTTATACTGAGTCAGAGTCGACTTAATAATTACCACATCAATACATACCTCAGAAAACCATTTAGAGAAAAGACTATGGCTGTTTATTTCAATTAACTGTCCATATCTATACCTAAAATACGAAGGAAAAAATAAGCATCAACTCTATTGCACTGTAAATAAGTCAGTGATGTCAGTAACTCCCCTAAGGCTTAATCCCTCCACTTCAACCATGGAATTTTTTGAATTAGTACTTTAATTCACTTACTTCTAAAAACACAACATATCATTTGTTTTTAATTATAATTTCCAGCAATTAATCTCACTATAGCTCTTCACAATAAATCTCTTCCAGGATTCCTTCATTTTTTTTATTTGTTACTTTTATATGGTTTAGTAAACTGTTTCCATGGTAATGAGTTCATTTCTCTATTCATACAACATTATTTTCGGTATACCAAGTAAGACCATGAAGTTTATTTACTGTCTGAAGGTTTTTTATTCAGCTACTAGTTGCTAAAAAATTTATAGTTAACTTCATTACTTGTCTGATATATCTGATATACAGATTGACTTCAGCATTCAGAGAATTCCATTACAAAACACACTGGTACCTACTAAAAGGAGGTTTTCTTGAACATGAATATACAAATAATAGGCTTAATACTCCGTGATACTTCACTCTTCAATCTTCACAGATGTATATTATAAGCACAAACAAATGACTATATTGCCATTTGAATTAATTTTTCACAATTTGACACGAACCATTACACATTCAGAAGGATTTGTAATACTCCATCTTTCTCTCTTTTATATTGGATCAATTTCATTGCAAATGCAGAGCCATGAATGTCAGCACTTGAAATAGAGTATTACATATCTTTGGGCTACTGAAAAAGAACAACTAAGAACAATTAGCTAAAGTGAAGAAATTCCAGAAAGATCACCTGTATGATAGTCGTATCGTCAGCTTCTGAGCCAATGCTTTGCAGAGAGAGGTTTTACCAGTTCCAGGAGGGCCTGGATTCAAATCAAATTCATACATATATTACAAAGAATCTACATCAGGTTGTTGATGACAAAATATCTATTTAACTGTATTTCATTAAAGCACTAATTGCAAACAACAGTAGACTGGGAATATCAGGGTATTTTGAGAAGATACTCAGTTACCATTCTAGAGCTGTCCTCTAGAAGCTCTGAAGCTGTATCATTTTCAATGAGTAGTATGGTTTGTATAACAGCTTGTATACAGACTCCATACAGTTAAAATAATCAAACAACATTAGAACAAAGTGTTTTGTTCTTGCTGGGCTTTTGTATGTTAGCATTCTCAAAAACCTGTGCTTAAACTTCTATCTTTCTGACACATAGCCCACTAGCATGCAAAACTGAAATCCATTACGTGTGGTTTGATCAGCTGTTCACATTCCCTGAATCTCCACTGTGAAGCAACTAAGAGTATCTTAGGAAGTTTACTGCACGAGAAACCTTTTGGATATGCCATGATGCCCTACAGAACAGCCACAAAGACTTTCTCCAAACAGAAAAACATAGTTAAACAGAATACGAATGTATAGAGATTGATTTTGGGGTTCTAAACAACAGATAACAGCAGATAGCTGACAGAACTTCCATTCAACGTTAGTACTGCCTTTATAGAATAAATGTGGTATTCAGCCCTATGAGAGTTTGGGATTTTCCAGTATTAACTTTATTATGGTCACAATAAAGAGCTCGTTACTACAGTTTTACACATAGATATATGTATATATGTATGTATATATATGCACCTTAAGAAAATCTCGGTGCATTAAATATTACAAATTATGTAGAATTAAAAGGGCATCGTGGAAATGTTTGTTATGAGTGTTATTTTTTGAATACCAGTCTGGTTAACAAAATTGTAATCAATCAATATCAAGCTGCAATTTGCAGCAAAACTGATTCAGTTGATGTCTCATTTATAATTAATATTATAGTAAGCTTGGGTTAACTGAACATTACAATTTCAGTCAGAGTAATACTTAAATAAGTGAGAGAACTGCCTTCATACTTGACAACAGAATGTGATATCAGAACACCTGAATAAATTTCTCAGTTTCCTCAAAAGTTTTCATAAAGGAGACATAATAAAGGAGTTTTAATACTGCAAAGAGCTGTCGTCAAACTGGTTCCTAATGTGCAAAAAAAAATTGAAATGAAGAACATTAATTATTGTTATTCCATTTATAAAATGTTACAATTTAAATTTCTGCAAAACATAGTAAGTATGAACACTGATTTGATTCTGATACTACTTTTTATAGAACTCAGTGCTACAGAAAGAATATGCCTAGAAGCACTGCTTACTGTAACACAGGAACACATAATTTCATTACACGGCAGAACTACACAAGTTTTTCCTGAAGGGAAGCATAAACAGATTGTCAGTGCATCAATTTATTTTAAGATAGACAATTCTTACCATGCAGCAGAACAACTCTGTTCCATGATATCAGGTTGCTGTCAACGTTTCTGTCAGAAAATAGTAATGTTGTCGTGACATAATCAAGTAACTAATAGATGAGTGGGGGAAAAAAAAAGACACAAATTAGAGACATATTAGCAAATACAATTATAAATGGATGCAATCCTAATTATCTCTACTGCATACTCTAACAATGACAACAAAAATTGGTTTTAAGTCTTTCAGTCTTAGACCACAATTTCTCTGTAAAGGCTGGAAATTCACTTCCTTCCTGCCCTCAGGAAAAAAAAAAAAGCATGCACTGGCCACAAATGGATTTCAGAACCTTTACATCAATAAACTAAATGCTTTACAGACTGAAATTATTTTCATTTTTCACTGTCCCCCTTCTAGTGTATACTCAGTTCAGATCCCAAGCACAGTCAGAGACTCATAATCTGGTTTCAGTTGTTACTACAGATACACTTTTGTTTAGTCTGTTGTGGTCAGCTCACTAAACAAAACAGTTACTGCCACATTTTCATCGCTTTTGTATTTGTATCAGGTATTTGTAGATTTGTTATCCTTCCAAATAAATAAAGTTGCATATAATTTCATTGAACGTTTACTTCTACATAAAATCTTAATTCACTGCAGAATTATCTAGAACACACACGTAGAGAATTCCTTCAATGTGTGTTCCTTCAGTGGTGTTGAATGAGGGTAGAAATTCAAATAGGAATCCATATTCATAATCATTCCATGTTCCATAATCCAATATTCACCTGAAGTATTCAGATTTGGATTTCTATTTGAATTTCTACCCTCATTCAACACCTGACGTCTTTTTATTTTATTACTGTTACCTGTAATTATTTTGCTCACCTGAATTAATAAGACAATGAAATAGCATTCCTGCCACAAGATGAAGCAATTACACAGCAGGGAAGAAAAAACAAAAACGAAAACAAAAACTGAGCTTAATCAAGCATATTTGCCAGTAATATCCTGAGAAAGACAGATACTATTTTGAAACTTAACTGGAATCATTTCAGAGTCTGCAGAATTCAACCATACTCAGCCAGCTCCATAGCATAAAAAAAAAAAAGAATATTCACCCAAATAACATTTACAAAAAGCTGCAGAAGTGAAGTTCCTTCACTTTTTTAATTAATTGAGCAAACACATCTGAAGAAATGAAGTATAATTTCTGGAATGATCATCAATGAAACTTCTAACATGGAAATTAAGATATATATATATATTTGTGTGTGCGTGTGTGTGGTGCAGGCTTTGTAGTAGGATCTACTAATACACATTTGAGATATGATGATTAATCTTAAAATGTCAACTTTGTCTTCTTTCGTTAAGCACACAACAGTTATATTTAAGTAAGTATGGAATTACTAAAAACACATAGAAATTTTGATAAATATATACAGATTTGCAAAATGGCTAAAACTATGCTGCCCCTTACAGTGTAGGAGTGTACTAAGCAGACATCAGGATTCTCTCTCAAGCTGGTTATTGCCAAGTAAATTCTCCATACAGTGCAGCTACTTCAGGCTGGGTACATTTCAAATCTTACTTCTCAAGCAATTTTAATTGTTACCAATTTTCTACTTACATGTGATTTTACTTCAGTGTCATATATAAGACTTTCCCAAAGGCCATGGAATTCAGCTGCAAAAGCAATATATTACATATCTGTTTAAGGCAAATCAATTCAGCAACTCGTAATCTACCACTGCATCACAAAGGAGTTTCCAAATAATTCTTAGACAAAAAAAGAAAGGATCAAGAACAGATCTAGGAGAGCAATCAAAGTATATGGAAAAAATCTATGGATTATTATCTCAAAAAGCAAACCCTACTTTCTAAGGGCTCAATACCTAAATTTATATATATTACATATGCATATATAATAATGAATAATATATTATATTATATACACATAGTACATATATATAAACTTATAGTCATCATTTCTTAAAATAACATCAACAGATAGAGGAAGAAAATAAAAAGTAGTTGAATAATATATTTTACAAAACTATAGATGTGGTTAAGTCAACCATTTCCAGCAGTTGCTTTCTACCTTACAGCAGGAAAAAGTAAAAAAGGACTGTGATGAAGAATTATAAACCATAATGGGAGTGTCCAATTATGGACTGAATTCTCCTCAAAGAAACGTTATAAATATTTATGCTTTTCACAACATGAAAACATGAAATATTTTCACAATATGAAAAGCACAGGAATTGCGAGACTCACATTCCCTCTTTGGCCTCAGGCTCACATCTATACTTCTTCCAGATACAGAGTCCAACATCAACAGGCACTAGACAATAATAACTGGCAGTCTTTGCTCTGTTGCAGAAGAAACCGTTACTCTTTCCAGAGACCTTTTGAGTACTCTGTATCTCTTCAATTTCTTTGCTCCTACTTGGGGAAAAAGCTTGCTTCATACACCTGATGTAAGCTTCACATTTCCTCTCTAGACAAATTATTGTTTTCTTTAGAAACACAACCTGCAAATTTACTGAAAGCACGATGCTGAGTTACTGACAATAGCAACAATAGCATCTAATTGAAAACTCATTCCAATTTTCTTTGCAATAGGTTGCTAGCACGTGGCTTTATGAACAAATGAATTTCATGTTTTAGTCGTCAAAAGAAATTCAGAATTTGTTTAAAATCTTAGGTTTTTTCCCCAGATTACCAGGTTTTCAGCACAGTCAAACAGGAAGCAAACTGATGTTATTTCAAAAGTCAATTCTCACAAGAAAAAAAAAAAAAGAAAAAGAAAGGCAAAAGATACAAGAATCAGGATCCTACTGCACATCATGTTAACAAGGTACTTTCAGCTCTTGGACCTTCTCTGTTGTGGTTTTGGTAAAGGTTTTATACAGAGATTTAAGCGTTGCCAGACCACTGGCTTCTGCTTAAGAATGTGTCAGCGGCACGGCCTTGCTGGCTGGTAGCTATCTGTGGGCTCTGGAAAGCCAATATATAAGATGATCAATTTCTTGCAGGTCATCAAATTAAAACTTGATGCCTGTAGGGTTAAGCATTTGTGATTTTGACTGTATATTTTCAGGCTTTATTCCCTAGGATCAATTACTTTGACTATAATTACAGAAAAAAATGGCACTTTGTAGAATCACCTCGTAGTGAAAAAGTCAAAACCACTAAAAAATCCCAGACAGATTGGTTCCATCCACAAAGGACAAAATTACATGGTCAACACACATACTACCTTTAAAAAATAACCCTACAAACACTTTGTTTTTCTTTCATTGTAATTGCTCTGAATCTTCCAGAATTATCAGGTGGGTACCTGCAGGTAGCACCCAGTGGTTAGCTGCAACAATATCCTCATTTTCTTCTTCCAAGTTTTCAACGCTTGGCCCTTCTTCATTCAGATGAAAAATATGAATGGAAAGACTGCTTTTGCTCAAGTCAATAGGCTAGGAGAGATGTAAAAAGACTTTCAATACATCATATTTCTCACTTCAGAGATAATTAGAAGATATGAAAGTTACAGTAGTCAGACGACATTCAGTTTTTAAACCTGCTGTTTCTGTTTCAGGCCTTAACAATGAGCATAAGGTCAAAAAACTTTTCCCTGTTTATGCCAGTTGGTCTAGTACAAGATACTACCTTCTACACATCCAGCATGCGCTCTTAGGCTATCACTACCCTACCTACAATTAGCTCATGTGCATATGAATAAAACTGTACATTTTTGATTGATACCTGTCTTTCTTTCAATTTCAGCTCTGTATCCACAATTGACACAGATTGCACATTGCTGTTAAGGAAGCCGTCGTCAAATTCCGTCCACTTGTAATCACCAAACACAATGTTATGTCTGTTCAACAGTTTTAGGACACTCATCCTGATATCTTCTTTCTTTGCCGTACTAATAAGAAAAAAACAGCATTATTTATGGCATTAAACTTTAGAAGGCAAGTAATATCTAATATCTGAAGTATCAGAGTGTTTTATCTACTACAGTAAGCCTCCCTCCACGGAAAACAGCCTCCATTCAAAACAAACAAACAAACTACCACACACACCAAATGCAGTAACATTCTGCAGAAACAAACAAATAAATCTAGTTTGTTTGCAAAGTAATAACTTTGATATTACTACTTTTAAAGACACAGGCCAGAAAACATTGTTCAATCTATTTGCAATCAAATCAGGAGTCGTGGGACAGCAAAGCTAGACATTTCCAAGAACAGAAATCAATATGTATGAAAATGTTGACTGTGTTTTACTATGAGTAGTAGCAAAACTCAAAGCCAAACTAGTAGACTGAAATTAGCTTGGAAGCTCATTTACCTCCTTGCTCCTACGAACAACTGATAGCATGCCTCTGTTTAGAGATATAAGGAGAATTCTAGTAAAACAGGAGAAAACTACAGGAGAAGGAAGAACGCTTTAAGATTCTAGAAAGGTATTGATTTTAAAACTTGAATCCAGTATTTTGTCTTTCAACCCTGATGAAAATTCTCTTCATCAAAGCAGTGGATATTTCTTAGCAGAGCCCTCAATATACTCACCCATTTAGTCCAAACAAACTGGTAAAACAAAGGGTGGACAAATGGACAAGACGCCTGGACTGTCCTGGTCAGAGTGATTAGTAGTCCAAGTGGAGCAGCAAGTATGTGAGGCAGGGAGGGAGTGGGGAATGATTAATGTTGGGACCAACACTATTTTTGCATCTTCATTAACCCACTGGACAATGGGATGGAATGCAACTGCATTAAGTTCCTGGATGATGCTAGAGCAGAGAGGACTAGCAATATACTAGAAAGCAAAGCCACCATTCAGAGGGACTACTGCAGGCTGTAGATAAGGTTTACCAAAAATCTCTGGAAATTCAACAAAAGTCAAAGTGAAGTCTTGCTTCTGCATCTATTGCCCAGATAACAGAACAGACCAGAGGCCAACTGAGCAAAAAGCAACTGCTGAAAAGGACTTGTGATTCTGGCTGTTTGTTAGGCCACACCTGCAATACTGTGAGTACTTTGGGGCTGTGCTGTAAAAGACTTAAGTGTACTAGAGCAAGCCCAAAAGACAGCCACCAACAAGATGTGAAGAAGAGAAAAGAAATGGTTTTGTTCAACCCCAAGCTGCAGAAATACTTCACAGACACAGAAAAACTCGCTGATGCGTTAAGAGAACGCAGAGCAAGAGTGCTGTGTGTGCAACAGACACAACCTGCAGCGAGCAAAGTTCTGGTCAGCAACTACAAGCAGGTCCTGGCGTGAGGCAGGTGGGCCAAACAGCTGAGCAGCTGTCCTGAGCGACTGCAATCTCAGAACACCATCAGCCAATAACCTGAAAAAGCTGAAGGCTCTGCCTTGGATCAAGGCAGTTTTCAGAGACCCTTTCCGACCGACCCACTTCATTCCCTTTCCCGTTTTCACGCGCATATACTTGTTTTCTATAATTCAAAGCACAAATTCGCAGCAAGGCGCCACGAAGCCTAAAAGCCGAGAGGGACCTGTTTGATTTCTGATGAACTTCCACGTGTATCTGAACGTTATCGCACGCGTTTGGGAGGGCTTGCTTCAAATCCCCGGCCGCTTGGTCCATCCTTCCGGCTCCTAAGGAGAAACGGGCAACACGCAGGCTTTCAGCGACTGCTGCAGCCGGCAGCGCGAGCAGCCCTTCGCTGCACGGGATCACGGCGTCCCACAGCCCATCGCGACCATCAACGCACCCCTTCCTTCCTTCCTTGATAGACGGGCACTCGGCCCCCTGCTCCCTCAGCCTCAGCAGCACGGAAAGGAGCTCACGACGGACGGTGAACTGAAGTCGGGCGAGCTGAGGACCGGGCACCGTCTTCGTCCCCTCGGCGCTCAGATCGCCCGTTCTGGAGCAACGCAGGGCAGCCGAGGCGCCGCCGCCCCACAGCCGATTCGAAAAGCGGCGCGCTGCCACGGGGAGCCCCGCCTCGCGTCCCCTGACCTGGATCTTCCTCCTCGGAGAAGGAGCGTTTCCGGCGGGGGAGGGGAGGTCGGAGCCGTCGGGGGAGGTTTCGCGATGGGGAAGAAACACAAAAAGCATAAAGCGGACAAGGCGGAGTGGCGGTCGGCTTCTACCACCGCTTACAGCGGTAAGGGAACGCGGGGCGGCGGCGGGAGCCGCGCCCGGCTTCGTCTCTGGTAGCTGCCGGCAGAGCCGGGGAGCGATCCGTCCTGCGCTCCCGCTTTCGGGGCGGGCGGTGGCGGTAAGGGAGAGGGACGGAAGGTTTCGTGAGGGAGCCGGCATTCCTCCTGGCTGCTACTGAGGGAGGATTCTTCAGGTGTACGTGGGATTTTCGTGCCGCTGGAGGTGATGAGCTGTGGGAGAGCACGTGCTGGAAGCTTTGTCACTTAGCAGGTGCAAGAAAGCCTTCCAGCAGTCCGAACCGACAGGAGAAAATTCCAGTGGAGTCATTACCTTGACTGTCGGTTTTCACTGTGGGGACTCGGTTTGCTTTATTTACGTGTGGATTTTCCAACAGTGGTAGGTTTTGATTTGTTTTCGATTCGGTTTTGAGTGCTCTAAGGTTAGAAACAGGTTGGTTGGTTGGTTGTTTTTCACAGGCACTGACATTCTGGTTTGTGGTGGGATGCAAGAACTGTGTCTGCATCTGTGATACGTTTTATTTTGGGGCGTGTGGAACAGCTGCTTCTTATCTCCAAGCATATCATGTGCACCTTTAAACTGTGTCAGATTCTTATCAATAGCATTTCTAGAACTAGCATCACCTGTATCCTTCATTGACAGCATGCTATCACTTTCAACAGCATCTTTGACTTTTTTTTTTTCTTTTTTCAATCTAGATTACGTAGACAAGCCATTGGAAAAACCTTTGAAGCTGGTTCTTAAAGTTGGAGGGAGTGAAGTAACTGAACTTTCTGGATCAGGACATGATTCTAGTTATTACGATGACAGATCAGATCATGAGCGAGAGCGGCATAAAGAAAAGAAGAAAAAAAAGAAGAAGAAATCTGAGAAGGAGAAAGAAAAGCACCTTGATGACGAGGAAAGAAGAAAGAGAAAAGTAAGCTGTGATTTTTTAGAATTTAGACATACCATCATTCAAACACGTTCACTTACCTGAGATCAGATAAGTGTGTACAGGTCTGGTACAGTCTAAAGGACCCCCTCAGTTCTCCCCTCTGCCAGTTTTTTTTAATCAATATTTAAGTAGGAAGACCATTGTTTGGAGGCAGCACTTCAGAACCGTAGAGAATACCCATCCTGGTTGGTGCGTTTCTGCCGTTGAGAAGAGTGATTGATGTGTTGATTTGTTGAATAATGTAAATGCTTGTTCCTTTTAACTGATATTTTTCCTGTCTGTTGGTTTTGTGTATCAGTATAAATACTTCTGTTCTCAAATCTAATGTTTCGTGTTTCTGCTGGGTCAGAAATATGCTTTTCTATCCTTTGAATGAAAGGTATTTCCAGCCTTTCAAATCTAGAATGAACTTTGGTCCCTGTAATATAATAAGGTGTTAACTAAACATAACAGTTTCAATGTCCAAAACAGCTTTTTTTTTTATAATCTGGTTTTACAAGAGCTTAGCATACCTTTAGGTGGAAGTTCAGCGATTGATAAGAGAACAGTAGTATTTTTATGTAATGCTGTTTGTTTTGCCTTTGTGTTTAATCAGAGTGGAAAAAATTGGAAAAGCAGACAAGGGTAGTCACAATATTGTTTAAACCATATTATGGATGAGATGTACCTTGAGTATGCCAAATAAAAAATGGCTCTTATTTTTCTGTACCTAGGATTGTGCATTCCCAGTATGTTCTAAAATCTTTCTTTTTAGGAAGAGAAAAAAAGGAAAAGGGAAAAAGAGCAGTGTGACACTGAAGGAGAAACTGATGACTTTGATCCTGGGAAAAAAGTGGAGGTTGAGCCTCCTCCAGATCGTCCTGTCAGAGCATGCAGAACTCAGCCAGGTGAGCGTTGTGAGAACTTATATCTGCTTAATCTGTATATTAAGTGAATTCTTAATCCATATCTGTCTTCCCAGGGGGTCTGCATCTATCTGTTGCTCATGCCTTCTTTTTGATTGGAAAGAATAGGCTGTATTTCAGGAATGCTAATTCCATGGGTGTTATGGCAAAGGAACAATTAAAACTGCACTAGTGAAAACATTACCAGAATGGGGGCATCCCAATGTTGCAGTCTGAGTAGCTAAATATCACTTTTCTCTAAAAATGGATAACACCTCAGTTTTATTTTACTTATAGATGTATTTAACCTGTGAGTAGATATTAAGTTAAATTTTATTAAAACTATCTTTCAAAAATGAGTTTAAAGCTCATTAAGTAAGAGAAATAGTTATTGTATACTTAAAATATATATGTTTAGATAGATATATTCGTATATTTGTTCCTTTGTCTGTGTTTCCATCTCAAACTGCAGCTGAAAATGAGAGCACACCAATCCAGCGATTACTGGAACACTTCCTTCGCCAGCTTCAAAGGTATTAATGTCTTGTCCACAGCTGTGTTGATTGTGTCTAACACCCACGTTAGATTACAACTTCTTATTCCGGCTTTCTGTTTTAAAATCATGCAGAGACTGGCTTTAATATATTGGGTAACTTTTCAACTACGCCAGACCTCGTTGTTTTTAAAGGTTAGTTGGTGAATATTATTACCAGTGGTGCCATTCTAGCCTGGGGGTAAGCAAGGCATGTTTTGGGGGTAGACTGTATTGCAGTTAGGGATTTAAACAGCACTAATAATTGAATTTAAAGAATAAAAAATGTGAATCTTAATAAAGATTTGAATCATGAAATTGTATTTTGCATGTTCTGTCAGATGCCAAAGCAAGTTTATACCCACTTGTTTGATAATATTCTGATGTGGAGAAATGTTTTAAATTTGTTTGTTTTTTCCTTATGTTAAATCTGTAACTCATGTTTTTTGAAGAGAATTACCAACATCCTTGATTTTGCTTTTTTTTTTTTTTTTAAATAAGTACAAGAAGTTGAATTCAAAACTAGATCTAAAATAGAAAAGACTGCAGTTACTTCTAGAGGATTTCATGAACAAGAAGATTTAAAGAAATAATTACTTACTGAAGCCAAAACACCCATTTAGGGAGTGTAAATGGGGATACAGACAGCATATGAGAAATAATTAAAGAAATAAGGAGCTAGTTTAATCTTTTTCAAAGAAGTCTGCATGTGCATAATCTAAACTCTGTTCTGTAGCAGGGAACTTCAAATATTTCACTGTTTGTGAAATTGTTTTTGTTTAGTATTTTTCTTTTTTTTTTGTTTTAAATAAGGCATTACTTGTTTTATTCTGTTAGTGTGGTATAGAATCAATGATCATCTTGCTTGATGATTTAAATTTTAATTCTTTCTTTCTTTCTTCCTTTTTAAATTTTATTTTTAGGAAAGATCCTCATGGGTTTTTTGCTTTTCCAGTCACGGATGCCATCGCTCCAGGATATTCCATGATAATAAAACACCCCATGGATTTTGGAACAATGAAGGAAAAAATTGCAGCAAACGAATACAAATCAGTCACTGAATTCAAGGTGAATTGTTAGAGATTTAGTTACTTCAGAACCCTTCAGTAACAAACCTCAGATTCATTTTGACTTCAGAAGTCTTTCTTACCTTAATTATTTTAATGTGCGCACGTTCAGAGCTCAGTTGCCTGTTCTACAAAACTTCACTACAAATTACTGTGAAAACAAATAACATGCTGTAAAAATCTGTGGAATTCATGCTGCTAGACACGATATTCTTACTTATATTTAGGCTTTAAGTTATTTCAAGAAACTTAGATTTATTTTTTCTATCTAGACTTGATTAGATTGATTAAGTGGCAATTTAAATATATCTGCATGAAAATTGGAGATAATGAAACTTTTTTTGGTGCATTACAATAACAGCTGTGTATTTTTCATCTTCACTTACCCTGTTTTCCATATAACTGCCATTTCAGGTGGTGTTTTGGCAGAAACTTAGCAAGGTTATTGGCAACTTGCATTAGTTACATTGGCTGTTGACACTGCAGTAATACCTTGCTGAATACACTGTCATTCTACAGGCAGGCAGTGCTGTAAGTTTTTTTTTTTATTTTGTTTTGTTTTCCTTTTTTTATTTTTTCCTTAGTACTGTCAGCTCCTGGAAGGAAAGAAATTTTGTTTTACCTATTCATGAAGTTCTATGAGCGGCCTTTAACTTTCATTGTTTTCAGCTGTAGAAATGATATAATAAGAGTCTTCACAGAGGACATTGGCTTGCTTTTCAGGGTTGTTTTTTCTCCTATAGAAAATTCCAGCAAGGTGAGCAAAGAGCAGCTTAGACTTCCTACAGGGGCTTTGACAAATGTTAGTCTGTTTTGTTATGTGTGAATTGGGATTTTTTTGTTAGCTTGGGTTTTTTAAATGGAGAGTTTCATAGGGAATAAGGATACATATTATCACTGCAATCAGCCAGCTGTGCCATCTGGCGTTTTGAGATCCTGTCAGCTTGTCTTTCTCAGTGATTCTAAAAAGCATGTTTGAATGGGAGTTCCCTGGCTGTATTTACATGCAGTTATGGTTACATTGATAATGCCAGTAGGAGAGCGACCTTAAAAAATGAAAATTACTGCATTGTTCAGACTAACAGATTCTTTTTCTCTGAAGGATTTGTTTTCTGCTGGCACTTTTTGAAGAGTGATAAATGTTTGGACAGTGATAGATTTCTAGCAGTGTCCAACCTATTTGTCTAGTGACAGAGGTAGGACTTCCTTTCTGGATGTGAGTATATGCTCATGCTTTTGTAATTGTTAAATAACACAGAAATGTTCTTATGTTTTGACTTCTAAAAAGGAGTGCTCCTATGGTTGTCTTTAACTTCTGATAAACCTGCTACAACCAGCTGAGGCTAATCAGAAGGCAGTGCATCCCTCCAAGGGAAGGCTCTCTATGAACCATATGCTTTATTTAGTAGGGGAGAAATTGCTGTAGGAATACCAAAGTTGGACAAACAAAAAACTCTTCTTCGTTATTTTCTATGCTACTTCAAAGACCATCACTAGATGCATTGCTCCCCTGGTCTTCCATATTTGCTTCTTATCTAATTGTTTGCTCTCTCGTGCCACATTCCTAATTCCTGTTTTTGTGATGGTCTCTGTAAGTGAAGGCAGATAACCTAAGTATCACAGGAAGTCACAGACTAGCATTTATAGCTCTTTATCTACTTAGTTACTATGGAGCTGATGACTAGTAAATCGACAGGAGAGCACTGCTCTGGCATCACTGCAGGGAAACAAGAAATAAAAACTTTTTTTTCACCCATAATCTGATCAGGAATGCAGCAGGGCAGGATTTTTTGTTTTTATGTATTCATGTTTGGTGTCAGAGGAAGAATTCAGGAGGAATCTCATGTCAAGCTGTAATCTGAATCTACGCTCAGAAATCTTTATCTCAGAAAAATCTGTTCTGTAAACATGGTGGGTTAACTCCAAAAACCAAACCATTCTGTTGGCTCTTTGCCACAGAACAAAATCATCATCAAATATACTAGACTCCTGCACAGACTGTTTGTATTTGTATCTACAGAAAAACTAAAGCTTAATTGCTTGAGTCATCATTTCCATATTGAAAAGTTATTGAGGAAAAAGTATGTGCTTAAACCATGTGCCAGTCTAATTTGTTAGTGTCCAATTTGTGAAGTGCTACTGCATGATTCTTGGTTATTGATTTATCACCTTTTTGAATTTTCAGAGGACTGTAATAATGTCTTTCTAACTCAACGTTTCATAGAGCTTTTAATAATGCTTTCTATTCTTTACTTAATGGACCAATAATACTTGGCTAAAAAGAAGTCTTCCCTGGGGGAAGAAAAAAAAACAAACTAACTGTAAACTGTCAGGTTTTTTCTTAAGTTTTGAAGGCTTTTGTTGTTGTTTCAGTTTAAGTGACTGAAGATTACCACAAATTCCTACAAATAAAATTATTTAAGATACTTTATCTTTTAGCTATTATATTTCTCTAGCTTATTCTGATTTATGAGGAGGGAAAAACATGAAAATCTTTACTTGGTCCCTCCGTGCTGTTACTGGTTTTTATATTTAATTGTTTGGTGAGCATGAGAAAGAAGGAAACATTAAATTTGGCACTTAGTTTAAACCTGTTTATACACTAAGAACAACACAAAGCTGCCTTGGTAGTGTGCTGTATGCAAGTTGTGTAGTAAAGGAATTTAGTATTTGAACAGGCTTTTTTGTTTTGTTTTGTATTTTACAGGCGGATTTTAAACTCATGTGTGATAATGCAATGACATACAACAGACCAGATACTGTTTACTACAAGCTAGCCAAGAAGATACTGCACACAGGCTTTAAGATGATGAGCAAAGTAAGAGACCTTTTAAAAACAAAGCAGAAACACTTTGTTTTGGGGATTCTTTTTTTTTTTTTTTCATAATTAAAAGAAATGTAATTAATAGCAATGTTAAATGTTATTTCATCTATCTGCCATTACTTACAACTGTGTCTATTCATATTACTCTATTTTGGGGCTCGATAGCATTTGTGTTATAAACACACCTTTATTTTTCAACCTCATCTGCACCACTGAAGTCTGTGGGAGCTTATTCTACTGGCTTCAGTGGAAGCGACTGGGATCTGAGTGCCAAAAACCCAACTATAAAATGTTGCTTTTGGCTTTAACTTTGAATACAAAAATCTCGTTTAAGTTATAATTCTGCATCAACAAAGAAACTTGACATTTTCAAATGTGGTGGGTATAGGGGAGGTTTCAGAGATTTCATAAGTGCACGTATACAAAGCTAAATTTCTACTCAGATACTCAAATTTGAGTTATTTTTGTGAGCTGCTTTGTGCGTGCGTGTGCTTGTGTTGCTGTTCTGCATGGTAAGTCTTGTATGAAATGGGTTGTTGTCTTTGCACATGCATTGTTTGTTTGTTTCTCTTTCTTGATAGTTGGTCTGCAGAAATTCTGATGCCATGCTACCATGACAAATCATGTTGCATCGCCATCGAAAATGAGGCATAAAGAACAAAATAAGGCCATGGCCATTCCCATCCCATCCCATTATCATAGCATCTTGGCTATGAGGGAAAGGTTAAGTCCCTGCCGCTCTGTCCTTTCTGATTCTAGGAACGGCTGTTAGCTTTGAAGCGCAGCATGTCGTTTATGCAGGACATGGATTTTTCTCAGCAGGCAGCTCTTTTGGGTGATGAAGACACAGTGGTTGAGGAGCCTGTCCCTGAAGTTATGCCTGTACAAGTAGAGACTACCAAGAAATCCAAAAAGCAAAATAAAGAAGTTATTAGGTAAAGGTTTTCATTGGTGTGCTTTCTAGGCTGTTGAAGTTTTTGTAATGCTAGTCAGGAGCAAATAATTGAGAAGTTCCTGTGGCTTCTTTCCTCATCGAATGAATGCATGTTCTTTTAAGTGATACCTTGCATTTAATGTATATATATATATATATATATATATATGTAAATGTTTTATCGTTTCTTTATATCTGCTGAAAATATAAGTAGTTCCTTCTTGTGGTAGTTAGAGATGTTTATCCTAGCAACAAATCTTTAACATCTCGAAAGAACTTTCTTTTTTTTTATTTTTTTTTTTAACTTTAAACCTGTGATAAGTTTGAAGGAAAATCGCTGAGTTCCATTGCTTTGGTGTCTGGAATTTAATTGATAAATTCTATTTTTATAAAAACCCAAAACAATAAAACAGTAACAAAGCATTGCTAATTACATATTTGAGCTACTTGAGATCTAATTATATATCTGAAGTTGGGGGGCAGGAAGACTTCAACTTCATGGTCTCTTTTTTTTTTTTTTTTTTCCATTAAAAACAACTTTCACAGTTTTAAACAGTCACAGGTTTAGTGGAGGAAAAAGAGAAGAAAATCATAATCCTGTTTCTACCTGAAGGAAGAACAGGTCTGTGTAGTTGTTTTGTAGCAGTAGCAGACAGCAACGCTTATCTTCAAAAATAATTCTAAACTGAGTAATTTTGGGGGTGTGAAGCTATTCTGGTACCACCATACTGAAATACACCTGCTGCTGTATAACAAACAAATTATTCTTCAATAATTGTCTAATAGGTATTGTGTAGGAATTAAGTACTTTTCTGTAAAGGGGACTTTACACGGATTCTTTCCCGTTAGTCTACGATTTTGTTTGTATAATATGTATTTGTTTTCTGATTAATTCTTAAGTAAACTGCATTACAGAGGTCTATTTCTACTTTGCCACCGTCTGTGTACTTGTTTTAAAAGTAAACAGTTTTCAAAGAGAGCAAACAGATCAAGAAACTGAGACTACCAAAGAACACAGTACTGTTTTGTCTTCAAAATCAACCATAATATGCAGTCAAGTAGAATTGTCAGCTACTCTTAACTATCCTGCTATCCAATTTCCTTGGGATCAATTATGCTGTAAATTTACTTTCTTCTTCTCTTAAATGTTTGTGATTTCAATACCCAGAACTGTTTCTGTTCTGATTAACTTGACCTTTAAACCAACTGTATTTTGGCATCCATGTGAGAGTCTTTTGATGCACAACAAGAGCAGTGGGTAGACTGCTTTCATAACTGCTTGTTAAAAACAGAGAGCTGAAGGCCATCATTCTGGGAAGTGTTAAAGTAGCACAGACCTCTGTGTTATAGTTTAAAAATTGATCATCTTAGAAGTCTTCTTTGAAACTTTCACTCAAAATTCTTGTCTGTTATGTGTACTGTAGAGAAAGCCTCTGATGTAGCAAATTTTGCTGCTTTTCACAACCTTTTCTGAAGAATAGGAATGAACAGTTCCTGAATGAAACAAAAACCTACCACAGGGTCATGAGAAAAATGTGTTATGTTTTAATTGTCTTTAACTGCAAAGCTTTTTTGCATAGTCAGTCAGAATCTCTATACAGAGGAAAATTCTTAGCTAAGAAATGAAAAAGGTACATCAGGAGAGGGAAATGGATCTGGTATGAGGAGTAGTACCTAAAATGGTTGGTCCCTGGTGTCTAATTTAACCTTAGTGTACATAGTGCTCTGATAGATTCTGATCTATGAAGTATTTCTTTTATATTTAATGATGATTCTCACAAAAGGATCGTGGTTTTTTTTTTTTTTCTTGATTGGTTTTCCCCCCCACCCAGAAATACGGATTCTCCATTTCCTCATAATCTATTTTTTCTGCATCTTTTTATTTGAAATAATGGCATAATCACACGTGTGAGAGACGTGTGAATGCATCATTCCTTCACCTTGTAATGATGTAAGAAATCTATTCTAATTTATGCTTTGAAGTACTCCTTTTATTTTCACTGAAGTACGAAACAACTACATTTTGAAGTTCAAGAGTTGACTGGTTTCTTCTGCTACAAAACTTCTCAGTGTAATTGTAATTCCACTGAAATTCCGCTGAATCGGACAGACACTGGGAGAGGAGTTGGGACTGTTCTGTTTAGCAAGCTCAGAATTCAGCCTTGTGTTTCATCTTTTAATTTCTACAATGACTACTCTTTTCTTTCTTCAGTTGCATATTTGAACCTGAAGGAAATGCATGCAGCCTGACAGATAGCACTGCTGAAGAACATGTCCTGGCACTAGTGGAACATGCAGCAGATGAAGCTCGGGATAGGATCAATCGATATCTACCCAACAGCAAGGTCTGCTTTATGACAAAGTTCACAATTCCATGTTGTGTCTAACTTAAATGGATCTCAAGTTGTCTCGTGTTTTAAACATCTTTAAAAATTCACTTGCAGAAAACACTGAATCATCTTCGGTCTTTGATCTGACTTCCTTAGTTGCAACTCAGCATTGAAAATTATTAAAGTACACGACGCTCTCATATAGGACAAGTGAAAATGGTTTCAAATTAAAAAGGGGAGTTTTAAATTGGCTAGAAGGAAGAAATTTTTTATGTAATAAGAGTGAAGACGCACTGGAACAGGTTTCCCAGAGATATGGATGCCCTGTCTTGGAAACATTCAAGGTCAGGCTGGATCAGGCTCTGTGCAGCCTGATCTAGCTGCAGATATCAGTTTCTTGCAGGGGAGTTGGACTGGATGACCTTTAAGGGTTCCAACTCAAACAATTCGATAACTGTTGTTGCAACCATGGAAAGAGCAAACTTTGGCATAGATTAAACTGTCATTAGGATTCCCTTTTCCTGAAAGAGATAAGAAATTCTGAAGTGTGAACTTAATGTTTTCAGTGAGAAGTCCAGAATCTCTTTTATTTTTGTACCTAGTGGTAGTAGCTGTCAGTTACAGCATATTCTTGTGTAAGTACAAAATACGACAGCCTTCGGTAAGTAGTAGAAACGATAACAGTGTCTGCGTTGGAATTTTGGACAGTGCTGGCCACAGGTTATCAGCACCATGTTCAGGGTAATTAACTGTTCCAGACGTTTGATTTTTGTTCTGAGTGCTAATTGGAAAAGCTCCATGGTTCTCAGTACATTTTTCTCAGCACAGTCTGTGTGTGAGCTGTGGTTTTCCTAGATATGTACTACTACTGGTTTCTTTTGTTATTTTGTGCTAGGGTTTGGAATCAATGCTGCAGACTTTCCCTACAGGTCTATGTTCTGATAAACGTGTTACTCTGTTTCCCTTGCATCCTATGGACTCTTTATTACTGCCATTACACAGTGGCCTCATGTTTCATTATTTGACATTCTGTAGTGACTGCTTCAATTTAAAAAAGGTTCAGGATATTACAACATCCTACATTTTTCACCTAATCTTTTAACTTCTGTTGCAGAAGAAGCATCTGCATTGAAGTGGTTGTAATGTTGTTTTCAAACTCAAGTGCCTATTTCTTGGAGCTACGGCACTTGACTATGATCACTTCTAGGTCAGCTAGATCAAGAAGAAAAAACTTGCAGTAGAAAGTTTAGCTTCTTCAGTATATTTCTAAAGCAAGGAAGAAGACTTGCTAAGAGCAAACATCATTTGGAAACCTATAAAGTAAGACTACTTTTTTACAAACCATTTACAGCAATACCAATCTGCTCCTTGCTAGCTATACTGGAAAAGCCTTTTAGGATGCAGTCACTTCTGAAGAGGGCAGCTCAGTGGTATTCAGGGAAGAGTTTAGATGTTCTGTTCCTCATGTCTGGGCTGTTAATCAGCTTGACAGCCTACTGTAGACCCCTGTTAAGTACTTAACACTTAAGTGTGTTATCATACGTGTGTTCCAGTAGGTCTGGCATGGCACTTGTTAAGAATTTGGTAGCACGTGCGCAATAGTACTTCTGTAGACAGAAAGTTGTGGATGACGTGCATGAATGAGCAGTATATTTGCTAAAAGGTGGTAAGTAGTTATTTCTAAAAATTCTCCGTATTAAAAAGGGAATTCATACTGGTGTTCAGGATCTGAATACAGCTAAAAACACTTCTTAAAATCTTCTGTGTAAGCAGACATCTCCATTGAGGGTAGACTCTTTGAATGATTACTTGTATGTCTTTGTGATTGTATTTACAGATTGGTTATCTGAAAAAAAATGGAGATGGAACTTTATTATTCAGCGTAGTGAATTCATCTGATCCAGAAGCAGAAGGTAATTCTTTAAGCAAACCTTTCTAGTACTGAGTGTTGTAGTAGAGTCTTAAGTGTATGTGCACATCCTGTGCACGTGAGTTGTTTTGTTTTTTCAGTTAATTTGTATTTCCACAACAGTTTTTTCTCATTAGCTTGTGATGGAAGTACTATAGGAATCTATCTCTCAAGTTTTCAGTCTTCAGATTTGAACTCAAAATACTAGTCTAGAAAGCTTGTAATTACCAGAACAGCATAGTCTTTGTGCTGCCATATGTCCTATTGATTTAGTACTTCCTTCTCTGTTCATTTTGAGATTGGAATTTATTCTGGATTCTCTATTCTAACTATTACTGCGTTGATGAATGCACGAGCCCTTTTGGCTACTTGTGTTTTTGTTGATATATATATTTTTTAATTATTATTGGGAGATGCAAGCCTGTGTATCCTCTGACTGTCTAAGTTCTTTTCCATCTTGGAGTGAACTGTTCTGGAATGAAACTGAGCATTGTGGCTGCCATCATGCACTTACCTATTTTTGAACAAATTAGATAAATGTGAATAATACTTCTGTAGTCATGCCACTGAAAATTTAGACAGTGGTGGTAATGGGAGCAGAACAAACCTCCAGTATGAATTGTCAATAACAGTACTACTTTCTATGTTTCACTGCTCCAGACTTTCTTCTTTATTGTTTGTATTGTTAATAGTAATTATGCTAGATTTACAGCTAGTAATACACTATGAAATTTTGTTGTAGAGTTGTGTTTTTTTTCCATACTAACGTTCTACAGATAAACTTCCTTTTTTGTTTTTCAGTAATTGAACATAGCTGATTGATTTTTGTTAACATAATCAATGAAATTTAATGTAACAGGAAATGTCCTAAATGCATACTTGTTTTTTTTTTTAATATATTTTTTTCCGGTTTTCTTTCAATATTAAAAACACTCCAAATGATTTGAATCATTTTAATTAAGCAATTCTCAGAACTGATCATAGAATCATAGAATGGCCTGGGTTGAATAGGACCATGATGCTCATCCAGTTTCAGCCCCCTGCTGTGTGCAGGTCACCAACCAGCAGCCCAGGCTGCCCAGAGCCACATCCAGCCTGGCCTTGAATGCCTGCAGGGATGGGGCATCCACAGCCTCCTTGGGCAACCTGGTCCAGTGCCTCACCACCCTCTGGGTGAAAAACTTCCTCCTAATATCCAACCTAAACCTCCCCTGTCTTAGTTTAAAACTATTCCCCCTTGTCCTATCACTATCCTCACTTGTAAACAGCCATTCCCCCACCTGTTTATATGTTCCCTTCAAGTACTGGAAGGCCACAATGAGGTCTCCCCGTAGCCTTGTCTTCTCAAGCTAAACAAGCCCAGTTCCCTCAACCTTTCCTCATAGGAGAGGTGCTCCAGCCCTCTGATCATCTCAGTGCCCTCCTATGGGCTTGTTCCAGGAGCTCTGCATCTTTCTTGTACTGGGAGCCCCAGGCCTGGACACAGCACTGCAGATGGGGCCTCACAAGAGCCGAGTAGAGGGGGACAATCGCCTCCCTCTCCCTGCTGGCCACCCCTGTTTTCATGCAGCCCAGAACACAGTTGTCCTTCCGGGCTGCAAGCGCACACTGCTGGCTCATGTCCAGCTTCTCGTCCACTAGGACCCAAAGTCCTTCTCCGTAGGGCTGCCCTCAAGGAGATCTTCCCTCAGTCTGTAGAAATAGCTGGCATTGCTCTGACCTGAGTGCAACACCCTGCACTTGGCCTTGTGGAACCTCATCAGGTTTTAGTGGGCCCATTCTTCAGAATCAGATTCAGAAGGAAGAAATATTTCTACAGCCATAGTGCTGTCTTAAAAGGGTTCTTCATATGGTTTGGGTTTCTACACACAAACTACTGCTTAGTCAATGCAAGAAATTGCTTTTCTTGTTTTTGTAATATCTGGATGTTGAATGTTTATGAATTAGCTAGTAAAGGAATCTCAGGAGATGCTAAATGCCTTAGAAGTAAAGTAACTTAGTACTTACAGCTGGAAACATTTTTACTGCATGTATTGGAAATTTAAATGGAGAACCTAGATTCATCTGCCTATCCTTAATAGAACTATACAGCTTAAAAGACTTTCAGCTTTTGTAGTGACTGTGACTTTAAAAGCGCATAAGTAATTCCTAAACCTGAGATTAAAAAGAAATAATTATCTTATTTTTAATCAATTTATTAGAGGAAGAGACTCATCCAGTAGATCTGAGTTCACTGTCAAGCAAATTTTTACCCGGCTTCACAGCGCTGGGCTTTAAAGATGAACGAAGAAACAAAGGTAAATGGCAAATCATATTTTAAGGTCGTGGTAAGCATTTGAACAATTTCCAGATACAAAATAATTTAGGATTACACTTGTCTCAGAATAAAAGATTACTTAGTTATTTGTAGAATGTGTAATTATTGAATTTATAGCAGAATGCGGTTGTGATTAAATTGACTTATTTGTTTAAATAAACATAAGGAGACATTTAGTGATTCATGTTTTGCCGCAGTAGCTGTTAAATAAAGGTAGCCCATTTTCAGTGAAGAAAATTTATATATTTTTTTTTCCTGGACCAGCAGTGCTTTGACTGGAGAAAAACCCTGTGGTTGTTTGCTTTGTTTATCCTATGACAAGAATTTCACAAACTGGAGCACCTTTCTAGCTAGAATGTCCACTTTTTTTTTTATAGAGCTGCCACCTTTAATAACTATTAAAGTTAACCCACTGTTTTTACCACTGTAATATCACATAAACTGTGAAAGTGTTTTTAAAATTTCCTGATTAAATCTGGACTTCTGTTGTTGAAGAAAAGAATTTATTTTTGCTCTCTACCTGTTCTCCACAAGCACAGGAATAGGAAATTTGGGAAAAATTTGGGAGGCTGGGCGGTGCTTATTAAATTAATTATTTATTTTCTAGTTATGTATGTAAGATTGTTAAAGCTCTTACTGATTCTGGAGTCCAGAAGTGTCCTTGAGATACTGCTCTTGGTTTCTGTTTGAGAAATAAATAGTGCTTCACAAAAAAAGAAATCTTACTTGCTTTTCAGCCAGTCATTTACACTTTTGTTAACTACTTGCCTGTCTTTTCTACCTGTGTAGTAACCTTTCTTACCAGTGCTAGTACAGCCCTTTCTATGCAAAACAACTCTATTTTTCATGATTTGAAATCAGAAGAAGTGGAACTCCTATACTCAGCATATGGTGATGAAACTGGGATACAATGTGCCTTAAGGTAAATGCTTCAGCGTTTTTTATTGACTTACATCATCTCTTTTGTGTCATTTTTCACTAAAATTAGCTAAACATTAGCTAGAAGCCACAAAAATTTCCATCCCCACCCCCACATAAATGTCTAAACTTTACCAGATTAATAAAACGTGAAGCTGACTACCTTTCATCCTGCTTTTTTGCTTTTAGTTGTTTTTTTGGGGGGGAGGGGAAGTGGGTTTGGTTTGTTTGGTTTTTGTTTTTTTTAATTTGCATTTCTGTTATGTGATTGTTGCAAGATTGTTAATAAATATTTTGACTACAAGAATTTGTACATTGCTAATGATTTAGCAGTTTGCTTTAAACCCTAGCTGTAGGTAAGCTTGGATACAAGTGATAAATTTAAATACTTGGTTGAAAGCAGTGAGTGTTTTTCATGGTGTTTCAAAGCAGCTTCCTGAAAAGGAAAATACCACTTGGCATTGAATTGTTGGTTTTGGAGTGAAAGAATTAATTGCAGTCTTTTTTTTGGTTTGTTTTCTTAATTCTTTTGTGATTTTTGTTGCTATTTTTTGTTTAATAGAAGGAAATAAATATTCAGTCTTGTTTTTCAAAACTACTGGTATATCTTCTCTTGAGCTGTCACTGGTAATGGGAATTAAAAAAAAAAAACACACATCTTGAAAGCTTTAATTTCTTCTCTAAAGAAGGATGGAAAAGTGAAGGAATGAGGAAAAAGTAGTACAGCATAGGTGGAGAAGACTATGTTATAAATTGAAATACCTTTTATGAACGTAAACATTTTCTGTAATCTTTATCTCCCATTTCTGCTAGCTTACAAGAATTTGTGAAGGATGCTGGACATTACAGCAAGAAAATAGTAGATGATCTACTGGACCAGATCACAAGTGGAGATCATTCCAAAACTGTTTATCAGCTAAAGCAGGTGTGTCTGTTGATGCACAGAAATGTCACAGGTTAATGAACAAGCAGATAGACCCATCTGTTTTTTCGATATTGGTAAATGAAATAATTGGTAAATAAAATTGGTAAATGAAACATTGTTTTGTAATGTCAGTTTAAGCTTGTTCATGCTTAGCTGTTCATACAACAGCGTGATGAACCAAGTTAGAATTAAGCAGCAGTGAAGTAATCTTCCTCTGTCATTGCCCCAGCTCAGTCAATTCTGCAGTCAGGTGGTGAACATCACTGGAGAAGGGAAGAGGTTGAGGTGTGCAGCTGAGCGGAGGGAAACTAACAAGATGAGGCTGTGTGGGCAGCCTGTCTCTGGATGTAATGACTTAAGTTTCTGCTTCGGAGTTGCACTGCAGAGCTTGATGTAAGGATTTGTTTTCATTTGTCTAAATGCAGAATACACTCCTTCTCCTTAAACAGAAGGTTTAATACTCAAAATATTGAAATAATGTTGGAGAATAATGCTGTCACTCATACATATTGCCTATGAATTGTAACATTTAAAGTATAGTGTGTATGAGGGAAAAGCTGGTAGCTTGTTAATGAAAGCACTCTACCTGAGAGATCCCTACTAAGACTGGAAAAGAAATTTGCTCAAGCATCAGGTGGGTGTGTAATAGTAGTGGGCACACTTGCATTGCTAAGACAAACCCACAAAATTTTGTTTCATCTTATTTTCACTCTTAATACCTTCTTAATTTAAAATAATTGCCTGTTGCCTAAAATGTTCAGGCTCTGAATGATTGTAAAAGAAGGAAAAGTATGGAGGGGACCTTGGAGGGTTGAGGTGAGAGAGATTCAGACTTCCTGATGTCCTGAAAATTAGATTATGCTAAACCTTTGTAGCATTAGCAACAGGATAGGGTGGGTGATCTTCTAGATATTGTTCTACAAGTAGAAACGTGTGTATACAATGCATATAATTTAGCTTAAAAATAAAGCACACACTTTACAGTTTCTTTTGTAAAACCTAGATATATGGATATTGTTTCAAATGAGAATTTCTTAGTGGAGAATTTATTCTTTCAAGTGATCTGTGCCTCTTCGTACTTTGGAATGCTGTTCAGTTGTGATATGCATGTGTGTATATATATACAGATTTTGTACAATTGGATGTGTTTCAGTAGTGGTGTGCTTTGGTGTTTTATGCTTCAGCATTTGGTGCTGCTTCATATGAATAAGAATGAATATCTGCACAACCTTGAGCGATCTGGAACCAAAAGTCAGGGAAGTAGCGACTAAGATATTTTAAAGCAGCGACAGCTGAATTTTAATTGCAGATGCTTGAAAGTTTACTGTCTCTAGCATCGTTTTGTGTGAGGAGCTTGAATATACTGGGAACTGTAGGAAAGAGGGACTTCTCTAATATGTTGACTAGAAGTAATTGTTACTCTTCTTTCTCTTCAGAGACGAAACATCCCAGTAAAACCACTGGATGAGGTTAAAGTAAGTTACGCTGATACTGTTTTTTAACTGGAAAAAGTGTGTTGGTCTTTACAGTTAAGACCATATTTTCTCAGCTTTCCACATTCCAATCCCTAATTTTATTTCATATGCATCTATTCTGTATAATATACGTTCAATTTATCAACCTTTTTAATATTTTGATTAAAAAAAAAAAGCTGTTAAAATCCTAGCTAGTTCTCAGTTGTTTGAGTATATGTATGATCATCCATTAAGGAAAGTCTATTCTTCATTTATTATTTTGTTTTTAAAGGATCTGTGCAAAGGTCACAAAACAAGATAGTGTTCCGTGGTGGCTTAGGATCTGATCACAGTAAACCAGTCACTAAGCTGTGAAATGCTAAGATCTAAAATATGTTTTTGTTGCTTTTTTTTTTTTAGGTTCTACCAGTTCTCATAAAAGAAGAACACAAGCTACGTAACACCTGTCCTGATTCTTCCAAACAGATTATGGTAAAATGGTTTGTAGAAAATGGGAGTGTTGAATACGTTCAGTTTTGCTTCAGTTCAAGGATGTGCATCCTCTGAAATAGTGTTAAAAATTCAGTGTCTACAGGAAGTTTCCTTATAAGTACTTAGAAGGGATTCTTAAACACTCTGTTTATTTTAGTTAGTGTCTGTTAGTTCTATTATTCTGTATCCTCCTGTTTAATTCAGTACATATGGACTAACTCAGAAGCTTAGGAAACTATAGTTGGTCTGCTTATGATGAGTACTTAAAGTCAACTTACTGTAAAAGTGGGGGGAAAAAAAAAAATCAGTACCAGTTTTTGATCCATTGCAAATGTCTGTTGGAATAGGGGAAAGTAATGTTTATCTCAGGCTTTTACAGTTACTAATTAGCTAATCTACCTTTTAAGTGGTACTAGTTTTATCTTGCAAATTCTGTGATAACAGAAGATACGCTCTGTATTCCATGACAATTCACATAAAATTATACAGGATATGCTGAGGAGAAACTATAAAGGGTTTATATTTCTCTAGAAGATGACTAAGTTAGGTTATTTCATCAAAATCCTAAGTTATTTTCAAGAAACGTAGGGAAGAAATAGCAGGTTGCATATTCCTCTTGCTAGAACAGGCAGCTTTGCAGAACTCTGATTAAACATATTTTGAAGCTTCATGAGTTTTTTACTTAAATCTTCTTGCCGTTATATGGAAATATTGCAGTTGATATTAAATGCAAGCTGCATTTCATTATCCAAAAATAGAAAGCAGCTGATACTGTTTAGAATAGGAAGGCACACCTCACAGATTTTAATAGTTAGATAAAATTTTCACTACATCTAGTGGTACATTGAAGGAAAAGGGATTCTGGAAGTTGTTACCAGTTATTCCCTTGCAAACGCTTCTCCCTAGGTTCTTTCATGCGACAGGCATGAATTTGGCAAGAGATTAAGTCCTGGAGGATTTAGTAATAGTAGTTTTAACAGTCCCAGATGCTGAGATGAAAGGTATTTAGACTACTGTGCATGTCCCTTGATGGACTTGTGGCCTTTTGTGTAACAGGGCCTGTTGTGGAAGCATGTTTAAGCTGCCTGTAAGCTAAATGTTGACCAGTATGGTTATGGAAGTTTCAGTCTTAGGGTCTGGTGGTGCATATGCCTTGAGAATATGGATTCATGCATTTAGTTTATACTCATTTTATAGCTTGCTGCTCTTGTTAGACTTTGTTTCTTGAATTTTTATTTAGGTTGGAGAATCTGCTGGAGACAGTAATGCTTCTGAATTGGACTTTCTTTCTATGAAATCCTATTCAGATGTATCTCTTGATATTTCAATGTTAAGTTCATTAGGTAAGTAATTAAGTATTTAAACCATTATGGTTTAGTTGTACCATTTAGGCAAGATAATAACTGCATTTTCAAAGAGGTGCTAAAAAAGTATTAGCAAATCCACAGCTGATTTAGCTAGAAGTCTTAGAGTCTGATACAAGATAAAGAAGATTTAGTTTATTTTATCTTTGGGACATCCAAGGTAATTATTCCTGTTGTACTAAATAAGCCAAAGTATTTGTATCTTACAATTTTGATAGCTTTGCTTGTGTTTTTTGTGTTCATATTAGCCTAAGTATTAAGAAGCACTACGAAGCTTTAGCTAAGAAAAGTTACTGCTTTGGATGATACCTTTTGAAGTAACTTCGGAACTAGGTGGTATCATTGAGCTTCATATTTTTTGTTATCACTTGAATGTCCCAAAACAAACAAACAAAAAAACAGCAGAAGAAACGTCAGGTATTGGAAAAATTTCATCTTCAATTAAGGTGACTGTATTAACGTACTGGGATGTTGTGTCAAACAAACATAGAGACTAGGCATCCTTTTTTAAATACTACAGCAAATAACATTCCAGATTCTGCTGGCTGCCGATCTGATCAAATGTCTTCAAGAATGTAATAAAAATAATAATTACAGTTTGAGATGCTTTTCCAGTATGTGAAAGATGTCACAATGTCACACTACCTATTAAAAAACATAAGCAAGGTGAATTGAAAGATTAAAAAAAAGCTACAGGTTTATCCCATAAAAAAGCAATTTTAAGCTCTGATTATTACTGTAGATTGGTAAAAAGATGAATAAATACCTGTTTTATTGATGATGTTTACTAGTGTCAGCCTGGCTATGAATTCCTTGCTTCATTGAAAACTGCTGTTGTTGTTTTTCTATAAATAAAATTCTAGTTTCTGGAGAGTGGTTATTGCGTATTCTATTTCCCATAATTCTTGGGAAGTTAGGCAATATCTGTACAGAAGACAGCCCAAAGAGAAGGGAAATGCTTTGTTTATTTATATAATGACTTCACATGAAGTCATTGTATGCATGGAGACTGTTCTTAAAAACCTTCTGCAATGGGGGATTTCACCACTTCCCTGCATTCTATTTTAACTGTGTTTTAGGTTAGATATTTAAGTCATCCTTCTACTGGCATCATTACCTTTGCTGCAGACTAGATCTGTTATTTCTTGTCTGGGGATCTACAGATCACAAAGACAAATTAAGCTCTGTTTAATTAAGTTCTGTTTAAATACTAGGAGTCAATTCCATTTCCCAGGGATATGTCCTTTGTCCTCTCATATCCCCAAATGCATGTCAACGTGTATTTCTTGAAACTGAAAACAGATCTGCATCTGATACCTCTTAGAAGTGCAAAGGAAAGTGCAGGTTTCAGGTCTTTACTCTAATACAGGATACTTGCTTTCATTTATTTTAGAATTTATTTGAAGTGACTTAATAACTAATGTCTACATGTGCTGATTATGGATTTTGTTGTTAACTTGTGGACTTCAGGGAAAGTGAAGAAGGAGCTTGATCATGATGATAACCATTTACACCTGGATGAAACAGCTAAACTTCTGCAGGACCTTCATGAGGCTCAAGCTGACAGAGTGGGATCCCGACCATCATCTAATTTGAGTTCCCTCTCCAATACTTCTGAAAGAGATCAGCATCATCTTGGTAAGGTTAACTGTGTCACAGAAGTTGCAGCATTTCAGTTCTAATTTTAAACTTCAGTTGAAAACTTTCAATTTACATAAATCTTTTGCAAGAAACTACTCTGATAATATAGTGTTCAAAATGCAGGATAACTTTTTAATTTTGAAATATGTATGGTAAAAGCAGCTAAGGAGACACTAGTTACAGTTACTTATTTTAAATTTAGATTAAGCACCATTGAAGTAATTGTGAAGGGTGATGAGTCGACTCTGGTTGCCAGGTACCTGCTAAGCCCTTCTCTCACTCCTCATCCAAAGCAAAACAGGGAGAAAATACAGTGGAAGAAAAATTCATCAGTCAAGATAAGGACAGAGCGATGATTCACTAATTACCATAGTGGGCAAAACAGGCTTGAACTTAGGAAGGTTAATTTAATTTATTGCCAATTTTAATAAAAGAGTAGAATAGTGAGAAATAACCCTTCCTCATCTTCTTTCCAGACTCTGTTTCACTCAGTTCTTCCTCCCTAAGGAGTGGTCTAGAGGATTCTGGAATGGGGATTGTGGCCAGTCCATAATGCTTCTTTTCTGCCATTCCTTTCTCCTTACTGTCTTCCCCTACTGTAGTGTAGAGTCCCTGTCGTGAAATACAATCTTCCACAAATTGTGCCAGTGTGGATTCTTTCCATGGGGTGCAGTCCTCCACGGGCCAAAGTTCATGCCAGAAAACTTGTTCCAGGCTAGACTCCTTTCCATGGGGGCACAGCTTCTACTGGGGGCTGCCCTTACGTGGGCTCTTCACAGCCTGTGGCTTCCTTCAGTGCATGTCCTCCTGCTGCAGTGTTGCATGCTTCATGGCCGGCAGGAGATGACTACCTGATTCACCTTCTCTTTAGGCTGCAAGGGAAATCTCTGCTCCAATGCCTTGAACATCACCTCCCCCTTCTTGCTATATAAACCCAATACATGAAGTAAATCAGTAGTGACTGGCTTTTGCATTTTTATGCTCTTGGGAAATGCTAAGTAATATATTATGTGTTTTGATGCTACATAATACAAATAAAAATATAATTTCAACGTATTTGTATGTAGCAAGTCACAGATACGATTCCACAATAACATTCTATTTTCAATTGTATAATTTAGTGATGGGGTGGTGGGGTAGCAGAACAATTTGGTGTCACTTTTAATATTATCCAACCAACATCTCATACATTAAGTTACATCTTGTGTAATTCTTCAACTCAAAGTAATAATAATAATTGCTCTTTCAAAAAGGACGTAAATTCCTATAAATCTTGTACTCTCTTTTTCAGACTCTCCCTATTTAAATTTCATTTATATGTCTCTGTATGTGTGCACACTTTTTCTGTACTTGTGAAGGTTTTGATTTTTTTTTCTTCCTATTTTCTTCAGGAAGCCCTTCTCATCTGAGTGTTGGAGAACAGCAAGACATAGTTCATGATCCCTATGAATTTCTTCAGTCCCCAGAGCCCTCAAATGCTACTGCTAACTAATTTGAAGTTCTATATATATTTTGTATTTTAATTGTATTGTTATTATATAAACTTTTTGTACATGGCAGAAGCCTCAGTTTGTCCTACTTTGTATGAGGATTCCAGTATAATGTTGTATAATATACCAGTCAAAAAAGCCAACCCCACAAATGGAAGGGTACTCTAGTGCATCATGATGTTAGCAATGTGCTTAAGTCTGCTTTTGCTTTGTATGTTGGAGTGTGTCTCGTCTACTGGTGTATGAATCTTGACTGAAGAACAATAAGTGCTGTGTTAGAGAATTTCTGTTCTGTAAAGACTGAAGTGATCATTGTTCCACCATCATGACAGCAATCTTGAAACGTTTCCTTGTAGAATTATGTACCAATTTCTCTTTTGGTCTTAACTTGGACATCCTCAAGGAGGAATATCTTACTTCCCCAGTGACAGAACTGAATGAACTGAAAGAACTGGGGTCGTTTATTTTACTTTCCATCTTCTACCTTCTAATCTGTACAAATAATTAGTGTTTCCCTCTCTTTGTAAAGCTTTCATTTCATCACCCTAGAGAATATTTGAGAATAACAGTACTTATAGTTGCTTTAAAATGCTTACCACACTAATTCTGCCCTGGATCTAAAAAAGTTGGATGTTTTTTTATGATCCCTTGTGTCTTGGAAAAAGAAGAGATTACAATACTGATACTTCTAAATTCAGTATTTATATTTACTTGGATGAAAAGAATTCTGCATGCAGCTTGCTTTTTGGTAATTCTAAGGTAAAATCTTTGGAATTCAGTATTCTTGGGGGGGGTGTAGCACTGGTATATGCAAGCTGGACATATTATAAATTTACTATATTTTGTAAATCTGTAAAAATAAAGAGTGAGGATCAGGAAGCAGAGCTCTCATCCGCATTGCCTATACAGCCTTTACTCTCCATCTGTCTTTGACAATTATTTTATGAACATTCTTATAAAAGTTCTGACATCTCTTGTTCTCTCTGAACAAAATTCTGCTTCACACCCTTCTCATACTGTGCCAGTACATCTTTTATGGTGTCTTCCTTTAGAACTGAACAGGTAACACTAAGATTTTTATGAGATACTCACCTGATTTATCTGTCTTGCCTAAGTAAGCCTTCTTCCAGATGAAGATCTTGTTTTCACAGTTCATCCTGAGGCCAAAGTTCTGGAAACAGAACTGAGTGGCTAAGAGGGTTTTTTTCCTCTTAAAAATCAAGATGTCTGTAAGCTCTTCGCATTGGACTAGAAAAGTTAGAATCACAAAGTCTAGAATGTGCAGAAGAACTAGTAGAGGTCAGAGCAAAGACCAAATATACTCATCAAAGGAGTTAATAGGGAGGCTGATCGATTTTTGTGCACGTAGTAAATGTATTTCAAAACACAGATGTGTAATTCCGTGAAGGAGGAATTTTAATCGTTTTTCTTTACTACTAAATCTCCAGTCAGAAGAAAGCAACTTACATTAAATTTGTGGAAGGTCAAATGAAATGCAAATGTTAGGTTTTAAGTGGTAGTGGATATTCAGGTTAGTGAGGTGAATGTTTTTCTATTTACATTTAGGATTCCCTTCACCCACAACACCCCTCCTGAAGAAATCCTAGGCATTTACTGTAATTGAAGAACTGGATTTCAAGATTGTTTAAGGAAAAAATGTTACAGCAAGAAATGAGAAATGTAAATTCACCTATAGCATCTTTTGTGCATCCACACTTTACAGATGGATTGTTTCTGTCACATTTTCATATTTTAATACCACTTTATAATTAATGCTTGATTATCCATAACCTCTGAGAAGAATATTTTAAAAACAAAACAGTTAAACTCCCTCTTCAGGTACAGATCATAAAGTAAGTGGCTTCCTCTTCAGCCTCTCAGTTACATTCTATATTTATGTCTGTGCCCATTGTCTCTTCTCCTGGCACTGGGCACCACTGAGAGGAGCCTGGTTCTGTCTTTGCACCCTCCCTTCAGGTATCTGTGGGAATTGCTGGAATGCCTCCCTCAGCTTCCTCTTCTCCAAGCTGAATAGTTCTGGTTATCTTTGCCTTACCTTAAACAAGATCACTCATCTTTCTACCTTTTTTTTGTACCCTCCAGTATGATTGTATCTTGTATTAAGTAGCCCACAGTTGGGCCGGATGTGGTTTCATCAGGGCTGAGTAGAGGGGAAGGATCAGTTCCCTTGAGCTGCTGGCAGTACTTTACCTAGTGCAGTCAAGGATATCCTTGCAGCCTTCTTTTCAGCAAGTGTGCTTTGTTGAGTCTTTCACTTTAGCATCCACCATGATACTCAGTTCCTTTCTTTTCAACTTGTTTTCCAGCTTATTGGCCCCCAGTATAAATCAGCGCCTGGTATTGTTGTCCTCGTCAGCCCATTTTTCCAGCATATCAAAGGTTGCTCTGGTTGCTAGTACAAATCCCTGTTGTGCTAGACATTCCTACCAATTTGGTGTTATTTGTGAACTTTCTGGGGGTACACTCTGCTTCGTCATCCAGATCATTAAGGAATATGATTACTGGACTCAGTAGCAATGCCCCTGGGATATACACCTAGTTACTGACCTCCAATTAACCTGCACAAAGGATCTCATTTTTATAAAATCTACACAGTTTGCAAAAGATAGTAACTCAATTTCTGTTTTCTTTAATCTGTAAAAAAGTAAAAAACTCTAAATTGACTCTAAATTGAGCACAAAGGCCAAATAAATAATGTGTAGACAACAGCTGTATCTGAACTGTGGAAGTGGGATTCAGTATTTTCTATATAAGTCAAAAAACATTCCATGATTCTGCAATGTGAGTTGTACAGTCTGAGTGGACAGCTTATTCAGTAGCAACCTGATGTGATACATAACCAGCAGTGAAGAATTGTATGTAATAACAACATCACTAGCAAGAGCACTATTTTTTTTTTCAAAGCAATGATGCTACATGAATTAACACCCCTCAGAGACAAAATCTTCTCCACTATGTAAATCCTGGATATTTTTTGAATCCAGGTCTTCAGTGACTTTAAAGTGATGGGCTAGTGATGATACTTGCATTATAGTAAATAATCTGTTGTTCCTTGACTAAATCAATTTTTCACTGGGTTTGTACATTAAAACTTTTATCAAAAGAGATTCCTCCAATTCTGAGGTGTAGGGGCTTAAGTGATTGTACAGTCTGACTTTTAGGGAACTCTTAAATTATGAAATGTTTTCTTATGTCGTAGAATAATCTGTATTTCATAAGACAGTGGTAACATGCCCAAGAGATCCTGAAATCATAGCAGTTGTCTGTCAATCCTAAATAATTAGATGCATAGATAGACCATACTGAAGCTACTATTCAAAACTGCAGAATGTAGAACACATATTACAGAATTATAGAATCACAGAATCATTAAGGTTGGAGAAGACCGCTAAGATCACCTTGTCCAGTTGTTACCCTATTACTAAATAGTGTCCCTAAGTGCCCTGTCTACTCTTTTCTTGAAAACCTCCTGGGATGGTGACTACCACTTCCCTGTGCAGCCTGTTACTATACCTCACCAATCTTTCTAAGAAAAAATTTCTCTTAGTATCCAACCCGAACCTCCCCTGGCATTATCATTAGTGACCTGGGAAAAGAAGCTTACCCCCAGCTCACTACAGCCTCTTTCCAGGCAGTTGTAGAGAGCGATACCATCTCACCTGAGTCTCCTGTTCTCCAGACTAAACAGTCTAAACTCTGTTCCCTCATATGCCTCTCGTAAGACTTGGGTCCCAGACCCATCACCAGCTTCATTGTCCGTTACATACACTCCAGGGCATCAATGTCTTTCTCATAGTGAGGAGCCCAGAGCTGACCACAGAACTTGAAGTGTGGACTCACCAGTGCCAAGTATGGGGAGAGGACCACCTCCTTAGTGCTGCTGACTGCACTGTTAGAAGCCAGGATGCCACTGCCCCTCTTGTTCACCTGGGCACATTGCTGGCTCGTGTTCATCCAGCTATCAGCTAACACCCCCAGATCCTTTGCACAGCTTTCCAGCCTCTCTGCTCCAATCTCGTAGTGATGCGTGGATGCATGAGGTTGTGACTAGAGAGTAGGACTCAGCACTTGGTCTTGTCAAGCTCATGCAGTTGGCCTCAGCCCACTGATCTAGCCTATCCAGATCCCTATGTAGGGCCTTCCTACCCTCAGGCAGATTCCCAACTCCCTCCCAGCTTGATGCCATCTCCAAACCCACTGAGAATGCACTCATCCAAATCATTGATAAAGGCAATAAACAGAGCTGGTCCCAGTTCTGACCCTTGGGTAACACCACCAGTGACCGGTTGCTGGCTGGATTCAGCTCTGTTTACCACCAGTCTCTGGGCCTGGCTATCCAGCCAGTTTTTTACCCAGCGAAGAGTACACCTGTCCTAGCCATGGGCTGCCAGCTTCTGCAGGAGAATACTGTGGGAAACAGAGTCAAAGGCTTTACTAAAGTCTAGGTAGACTACATCCACACATCTACAGACCTTCCCTCATCCACTAGGTGGGATCATAACTCAGCTGTGAATGCTGTACTTGACTGTCATTCCTGTGTTTCAATCCTTGCAGACTCCTTTTATTTTCTTGTTTGCTATTCTAATACCTTTTTCAGATCAGAAGTTTATTAAGTGCTAACTGGTGAAGATGGAATAAGTTGTAAAAATACGTCTTCATTTTTTCTGATGATGACTGGTTTCTTCTATCTGCTTTTGTATTTATGAATGAATGACATAAATCACTACCTCTGTTGCACACATGTTTTCCCACAATTCACCACAACTTTAAAGAAAACAGTTTGACTTTCCTGTTTTGGGAGTTGTTAGAAGTGTGTGTGTGTGTTTGGCAATGTGGCAGTGTGTTCAGGCTGTCTGCTACTCATGCACACATAACGGCCAGTGTGCCTTCCTGGAAGTAACAAGTATGATCTGTTGCTCTGTAACAGTGTTCAATGTTGGAAGGTCTTTGCATGGACGCACAGTCTTGCATTGGTCAGTAATCTCTAAGAGAATAATAACTGAAAAATATCTTTAATCTTATGCTTTTTTTGTCTCCTAATACAGCAGGCTTGATTTCTCATACTGTATATGTAAATGTAAATTGATTCCTGTAATATATGTTAGTTAATAATTACAGATGGTGAGGAAATTTTTAGTGAAACTGTTGTTACTGTTGCATTGCTCACCTTTGTCCTTGAATTAAAATCCACTCTTTTAAGTACTCTTCTAGAGTAATGTGTTGGTTTGTTTGTTTTGCTTAAACTGTTTTAAACTATTGAAAACTGAAATAACCTACAATATCTTATGATATTCATCTTGGGTTGCAAGCAGTACTCGTTCAAACACTGAAATTCTGTAAATTAGCCTTTAAGCTTCTGTGGTTTATCTGTACAAATGCCTGTGAAGTCGTTGTATTACTCCTGCTCCAGGAAGCACTTTGTGCCTAGGAAGGTTTGCCTATTTGTTCAGCATATCTCACCCTTGGGCAGTGTCAGTTCTATGCAGTAATGTCTAACTGTAGATCCTACGGCTGATGGACAGCCCTTTTCATAAGCCTACTAACTTCTTTCTTGAGAGGAGGGAGGAATGGGACATAAACTCTTAACAAAAAGTCCTCCCCAGAAGCAAATCTTTTTCTTGCATGCTACTTTGTCTTCCCAAAATGGCAAATGTTGACTTGAATTCTGTTTTCTGGGTGTACTGAGAGTACTGCATGCCTCAAGAAATCTTTTACATGGCTTTAAGAAATCTTTCCCCTACACTTTCTAGAAAGATAGGACTCTCTGTTTGCATCCTCTCCTTTCTCTTTTTTATTTGTTTTTTTAATAACTTAGACATATTTTTTCTTAGAAAGAAAAGAAGCTCCATGTGTTAAGATAGAGTGACTAGTTTCTGTTCAGCTTTTTTTCTAATAGTGCTTTTTTACTGATTCCCAAGATCAAAAATAAACCCTCTATTCTATTTCTGTGCCAGAAGTATGCTGCATTTCCTAATTTATTCTATTCTAGTTCAAGTAAAGCTTTAGGAAGCAGTTCTGCCAGTCCTGTCACTACTTATTTGAAGCGTGCGGAGGAAACCTAAGCCATGTCTCATTTGCTCTTGTCTAAGAAGTAAAAGATCATATTAAATACATTGAAAAATTGTAAGGAAAAAATAATAATAATAAAAAAGTAAGCTTATACTTCTGTCAAACATTAAGAATTGGAACACTTGTAATTAATTTAATTAATTAATTATTTTTAAAAAATATTCTTCACTGTGCACAACTTCAATACATGCTCTGTAGTCCAGCTAGCAGTGCTGGAAAGAACTGAGTTCTGAGCAGCTGCTGTCCATCACTGGATTGCACCCATGAGGTGAGTTTGCTGCTGCTTACCAAGAGTCTGAAGGAAGCCAGGTCAGAGTGAATCTCCTCCTCCATATGTTTGAAACAAATAAACAGAATTGGAAAGAGAAAGCGTGCATTTCAATAGCTGCACACGCTGGTCTGCTCATATATAAAGGCACCTTGATATCTGCATAAAAGTGATTAATAGGATGTCCTATGCTGCCATTCTGTGCTTGCACTGCATTCAGTGCTGCGTTGCAGAAGTAATACATAACAATCCAGGTAAGCTGTCACCATTACTAGGGATTTGTTACTGGGGATAGACAACAATGAAACATTCTTTATACTTGGTGGTTTGGCTGACAAGAATTTGAGTGATATAATTGGATATTATTTTCACAGAGAAAAACTGAGTAGTCCACTGAAAAACAGGATGGCCAGATCTCTGCCTATGGGACGAACAGTTGGAAGATTCAAACGTTGTCAGTCTGTACTGGACTTATGAACTAACACTAACTTTATTTCTAGAAAGGGTATCTTTCAGTAACCTAATCTGATTTCTTGTCTCTGGTAATAAAGTACAAGACATAGCAATGTCTGAAGTTCCTCATTATGTCCCAGATAAGAATCTTTCCCATTCAAAAGGGAGAGGGAGAAAAATGTAACAGCAGTAACAATAAACAAAGCATTGATAGGCAGTATCTTGCCCACTTTTTATGTACAAAACATTGATTGTTGCTAGGAAATGATAGGGTGTCAATGAAATGTTCTTATGGCAGCACAACAATTCTTGTTGAAACAGAGGTTGAGTAGTCAGCACAGCTGCATAAGTCTCTTTACAGTGTCTGTGAGAAAATAGTTTATTAACTGTCTCCCTCCTCTTTCTTTTGGAAAAAGAATGAAAAGTTTAAAATACACCAGGAAAAACAAATAAGCAAAATAAACACCACAGGATGTTGGTGAATACTTTGTCTCTACAGCTGAGTATTTTAGGAGTCTTGCCAAAGATTTATGTTATAGTATCTATGTCCTGTTTTTTTCAATCATGTGCATCTCCCATATTATTTCTTGAGGACTTGGGCTTTAACTGTATTGTGTTCCACAACAATTCGATCAGTTTTCGTGTTGAGACATGGACACACTATCATGCAATCAGTGCTTTTATGTGAGTCTGGGAGAAAGAAGCTGAAAAGTATTGTATATGAAGTCTGCTTCTGAAAAATATTGTATATAAAAGTCTACTTTTTGCAATTGAAGATGTCATAAAAATCTACAAATTGAGATGGGTGGATGAATGCTGGTAGGTATTAGTAGTACAAGTATTGTTGTATTTATAGTGCAGGAGTGATCTAGGAAGCCAGAGATTTGTAATTCCAGTACTGCGTTGCACTTCTTTGGGAATTTTTGAATGAGAGGTCAGATCAGGTTGTTCATTCAGAGGTTTCCATCTCTCCCTTCCTCTTACAGCTGCAGTCTAGAATGACTTGAAGAGTCGTACCTAGTACTGTAAAGTCTGAGTTCTTTTAATGCTATTTTCCAAGGGAAAATTGCTTTAAAAGAAGAAAATGCAGACAAAACTGGCATTTGGCACCTATTTTGCAAAGACTTTCAATAGCCTATCTGACAGAAGGATTTGATTTTAAAAAATATAAACAGAGAGAGAATAATTCTTCATTTGTTAACAGATCTTGGAAGCTGAAATATCCTAGAACTGTTGCCTCTCTGAGTTTTGTCTCTTCCTGAATGAGTTTTTTTTCACCACTGCCATAGGAAATCATCATGTTTGGGTAGTCAGCAAGACTTCCTGGACTTCTGCAGAAAACGACCTTCTCATTGTATTTTTGTTGTGTCAGTGAGAAAGTATTGGTAATTGCTGTTATGGTAACAAAACAGAAACCTGTTGTGGCAACTACATTCAACATTGCACAGTTAGTATCTCTTCACTCTGTAAAAACTTTTTTTTTTTTTGTCCAGGACAGGAGATATCCTCTTGTTTAAGCTTATCACAGACATTACATATTTTTTTTTTTCCTAAGCAATAGCCCAGATGTGGTGCAAGTTGTTTTTTTGTTTTGTTTTGTTTTGGGTGGGTGGAGGGTGGGGAGGGGGTGAGAGGTGGGGGAGAGAAAGGGTGGGGACAAGTGAGGAGTGTTGTTTTTGGCAGCTTTTTGGCAGTGTTCTTTTTGGCAGGTTAATTTTTACAGGTGGGAGGGGAATGACAGACCAGCCAGTGCAAAGTAAGCAACTTGTTCCTAGTAGCTATTTGCACTAGTTCTCCATGCCTCTGCAACTAACTGGTAATCTCTGAAATCCTGGGGCTCCTCGTGGTTGTTCAGCACAGGAAAAGCAAAGCAGCAAGTACAAGAACTTCACAAAAAGTGGTGGTCACTCTGCAGCTTGCAGATGAAGTTTCTCATAACACTGTAGTAAAATTGTAAATAAAATGGTAGGAAGTAAGGTTAGATATGCTGACAGGGAGGAAACAACTGTGTGAAGACTGA
>JAPSGF010000086.1:827798-852619 GCA_035772895.1 Perdix hodgsoniae
CCCTTCCCATCCCTTCCCTTCCCTTCCCTTCCCTTCCCTTCCCTTCCCTTCCCTTCCCTTCCCTGGCTAGAAACAGCTTATAAGAATTGTAAAGATAAAGTTCACTCTATTTGGCACTCGTAAGGCCACATCTACTATATCCAATTTGGACTCTCAAGTACAGGAGAAAAATGGACTTACTGATGTGATTCCAGTCCCAGTCCACAGAGGAGATGAAGGAAATGGAGCATCTTTCTGATAAGAGGAGGCTGAGACTGCCAGAACTGTTCAAGCTGGAAAAATCTTGTGGTGAAGATGGTCTTAGCAATGTATATAAAAAACTAATGGAGGGAATTAAGGAGTCAGAATCTTCTCACTTCTCCTCATTGATAGGATGGGAGGCAATGGGCACAAACTAAGACACAGAAGGCTAACTCCAAGCAAAAGAAATGTTTTTACTGTGGTGGTAGTCAAGTGCTGAAGCAGATTAGCCAGGGGCAGTGGACTCCCCATCCATGGAGATATTCAGAATCATAATTGACATAGTCTTAAGTAACCTGCTGTAGTTTACCCTGCTACCCTGGTTTCTCTCAATTTAACTAGATATCTTGGGCAGTAAGTGGCAAAGAAATGCCCTGTAAAGGATTTACAAATCTCTTTCTCCCCGGAGAAAACTGGCTCTAATAAACAATCACAAAAATCTTCTTTTAATCCGATTCTGTTTAATTTTTATCAAAGGAGTGACTGTACTATTGAAAGCGGATTAACAAAAGAAAAAGCTGTAAAAGTGGTAAGAAAAAATCAGAATAGTATGTATCTCTGGTCAACCGAAGGTGTAAAAACCATCCTGATGATCATCTCCATAGCTTTGATGTAGAAAAGACTGAAAAAGAACAGACTCAGTGACAGTTAGCTCATTTTATTTTAGGCTCATTTACTGTAGGCAATTTTAACACAGATTTTTCATCTGTTTTTGAGTTCAGGTTATTTTTATTGTGTCCAAATACTTGTTCTTGTAACAAGTTGGCTTTTTTTTTTTTTTTTTTTTTTTTTTTTTTCCCACAAGACATGACTACCAGTAGTGGCTGAGGGGAAATCTGTTGAGGCAGTTCTGCTGGAGTTAATAGAAGAAGAAAGGGATAATGGACAGCAGGCTAGGAGAATGAGGCTGCTCAACTGTAAAGGAAAACCAATGATAGTACTAATAGTAACTAATTAGAAAGCACAGAAAATGGGTACTAGAATGAAAGGAGGGATCATTTTCAGACTCCATTACTCTCTGGACAAATTCTTTTAGATACAAGAAGGGTTTTATGCTTAATATCAGATTTACTTGTTTGATACAGTTGACACTACATGGAATTTTGACTTAGAAAAGTGTTATAGCAATATGCTGAAATTTGAACACAGACAAAATAGTAACCATTATACACAACTGATTCACTGTAGAAACATGATTCCCACTACCTGTATATTTTGTCATCCAAAATCAGGGAAGAAAACTCTCTAACTCGTATGCAATGTGTTAGAAAGCAGCATTCGTTTTTTCCTCATGATACATACCAGGAAATTTGACCCGCTCAGAGTTCAGATTCTACATTTAAACAGTTAAGATGTACACATACCATTAGCTTAATCACTGAGACTTTTGGATGACCATCAGCTGTTTTTCCCCAAGTTGGCAAATTTCCATTGCTTGTTAGACCAAAATGAGCAACTTCCAAAGCAATATATTTGAAATTTGAGGAAGATGTCCTTGCACCTGTTGGATGCAAAGGACGGAAGTAGTCTGTTATGACTCTTGAGAAGAAGAATTAAGAGAAAACAAGGCTGTTCACATACCAAGCAAAGTTGAAATTGAAAGTTTTAGATTTAGCAGTCATCAATTCCTTTTGCTAAATTGATATAACGGTCCTTAAACTAATATACTGATACTAATCCCTATTGCTAAACAAACCAGCCTGTATCAGTACTTCCCTCTCATGACACTGGTCATTCCTAATTGCCAGAAAGGAATGTGTAAGTTAAAGCCAGTTCAAACCCACTGCTCTTTTCATTTTGTTGGTTGCTTGGTTTTTATGTCTATTTTAGTCTGAGCCAGACACGCATGCTTGCCTGCTTAGTTCAGGAAGACATTGGTCTTCATTAATTATTTCAAGGAAGGCTATTTATTAAACCTAGTGTCTTACTTATTCAAGCCGAGTACCTAAAACAAAAGTTACATTCCAGCCCCCCTTGTGTTCATTTCAGCTTACTTTACAAGAATTGGTGGTCATTCTTTACATTCTTCCCTGGGAAAATTAATTTTTTGCTCTTTTCCTCTGTGCTGTCCTGTTGTGGAGCTTGCCTTGTCAGTTACACTTGTTTCAGATCAGAGGTCATTTTGTGATGACTTGGAAGATGAGCAATATTTTCTTATTCTAGTGCCTGGATGCTTCAGCTTGTTGTCAACAACAAGGAGTTGCATTTGGAAGAAACATCTTGAAGTATTCACTCACCAAATCTACTTCCAGTTTTACAATGGAGAAAATTAATAGGTCAGTGTTTTTGACACATTTAAACTAGTCACTCACGTTAAACAAGCAAGAAGCAATTATACTATTCATCAGCAGATTACTCAGAGAAAATTGCATTGTACTCCCTTGAGTAAGATTTTTTCCCAGCAGTGGGAATGAAGCTAATGAAAATTACTCACCTTATTTTAATTTCTCCTCTTTGGATGAGCCTGCTATTCTTCCTGAAGTATGTTCCTCTTTAAAAAAAAAAAACAACAACTTCTAAGAAGCTTTGAAAGCTACATCAACAACTGCAGCTAATGAAAGCATTCCACAAGATAAACAATCCTACCTATGTATAATAAAAAACAAGAATTATGAAATAAATCATTCAGGGGCTGTTCTAGGATTCTGCAAACCTGAGCGCTGGCAAGAGTTGGCAGTAAGACTGTGGTTAAACTTTAGCTTATTGTTACTGGCAAAGAGATTCCTGGACTCTTGAAATCGGAATTTGCCTGCATTTAAGTGAACAGTTGAGGTCAGGATCATAGAAACATACTATGGTTAGGGAAGGGTGGAGAAGAAGCTGGTTGTTAGCCCACTCCTTTTTTAGTTCTCTCTGAAAAAGCAGCAAGAAAACTAAGTCAACTCTTACAGACCTTACTTCTTTTATTCTTCATATTAGGCCTGATTTTCTACCAGAAATGCAGGTTTTCTTAGATATACTTCATGTTTCATCCACAAAATACTACATTACAATACCAAATGTGACTTTTTCAAACAAAAATATGATATTTTCTCACAGAAATACCAGCTTTCTCCCAAGCATATGATATTTTCTCTCAGAAATACCAGCATTCGCCCAAATATATGACAATGCTGTTGCAGAAGTAGTTTAAAGCTACCCCTTTTTTCTTATAAGAACTGCATTCAGCCTTGCCTGTGCCCTTAAGAAATCTCAGTATAGTTCTGAGGCAATTAAATGAGGAAATAGTAGAACTGACATCATAGTTGATCACTTTTTTTAATTTTAACATTTTTTAGAGAACTAACTGAGAATAAAACTGAGAATTATTTATTTTTATTTTTACGGCACATGAAATGAACAGATATGCTTCCAGTTTTGCATAATGCAGGAGAAAATCCCAAGAAAACTTCAGCTTCCGAGGCAATTGTAGAATAGCAGAATGGCTTAGGTTGAAAGGGACCTTAAAAATCATCTAGTTCCCACTGCAGCGGGCAGGGTTGCCAACCACTAAATCAAAGATTAGATACAGTTGCTCAGGACCCCATCAAACCTGGCCTTGAATGCCTGCCCAGTGGGTCACCCACAGCTTCTCTGGGCAACCTGTTCCAGTACTTCACCACCCTAAGTAAAGAATTTCTTCCTAACATCTAACATAAGTCTCCCCTCTTTTAATTGAAAGCCATTCCCAGTAATCCTATCCTTATCTTCCCATGTAAAAATTTTGTCTCTGTTCTGTTCATAAGCTCCCCTCAAGTACTGGGAGGCCACAATTAGGTTTTCCTTGGGATTGCCCTGACCCTGGCTTTGTTGAACTTCATTTAATTCGTGTGGGCCCACTTTTCAAGCCAGTCCAGCTCCTTCTGGATGGCACCCCTTCCTTCTGTTTTATCAGTTGCAGCACTCAGCTTGGTGTTATCAGCAAACTTGTTGAGGGTGCACTCAATCCCACTGATAATGTTGAAGAGCACTGGACCCAGCACGAATCCCACAGGTACACAGCTTGTCACCAGCCTCCACCTGATCTGTAAACCACAACACTGGCTGAAACCGCTTGAGCAATTATTTATCTACTGAATAGTTCAGCCTTCAAATCCATATCTCCAATTTAGAGATAAGGATGTGGTATGTGACCATGTCAAAAACCTTGCAGAAGGTAGACCGTATTAGCTGCCTTTTCTTGGTCCATCACAGAAGGCCACCACATTGGTCAGGCATGATTTTCCCTTGATTAAGCTGTGTTGGCTCATCCTTCATGTGCCTTAAAATGTTTTCTAGGAGGTTCTGCTCCATGATCTTCCAGGCAGAGACATGAGGCTCACTAGGCTGTGGTTTTCTAGATCTTCCTTCCTTCCTTTCTTGAAAATGGGAATGTTGTTTTTTTTATTCCAGTCACTGTGGACTCAGCCTGACAGCCATGAGTTTTCATAAATGATGGAGAGCATCTTGGCAACAACATCAGCCATTTCTTTAAGACGTTGGGATGCATGTCATCTAGCTCCATAAACTTGTATAGAATCAGCTTCATGAAGTGGGTGGTTCTCTGACTTGCTCTGCTCTCATTGAGGGGGATTTTGCTCTCCCCCACCTAATGGTTCAGGGATGTGGGAGATGTGGGAAGCCTGATGGCCGGTGAAGGCTGAGGCCAAGAACTTGTTGAGTTCCTCAGACATTTCCGTGCCCATTGTAGCCAGTTCTCCCTCCCTCCTCATTTAAAAGAGGGGACACAATACAATATTCTAATCAATGTTATTATGTCACTGTGTAAATAAGCAGGCTGAAATTCCATATGTTGATGTGTTCTTTCTGTTACAAAACGAGTATGATAATAGATGGAAATGCAAGTTGATGGAAACAAGTTTTGGGGCTTTGATAATATTATCTGAGAATAAGAAAGGCAAACCATCCTCGTTTCAGGATGGATAGACCATAACAATCAGCTATCTGGCTCCACTGAGACAAGGCTCTGGGGATTGCTTGTATAGGTGCAGGTTCCCTTTTCTACCTCTGAGCTGATGAACTGAAAGGAGTCTACGGGATAATAAAGGAAAAATCCAGACAGGGTTCATGGAATCCTTCAAGTGATTATTTTAATTCATTATCCCATTGGGAGAGATATACAGGTTTTGCTAAACACATTGTTACTCTCTGAGGAAAAATGATTGATTTTAGAGAAAGCTAATGAGGAAAACTGGAAGATAAATGCTAGGGAAGGCCTAAAATGGTTTATGCCTGAAAAAGAAGAGGTTATATGAGACTGCTAGAAAATGGACTGATTTGGGCCCAGAAGGGTAAGAGAATAAAATTATGTCTGATACATTGTTCATTGGAAAGTCAGCCCCCAGTAGCTGAAAGAAGTTGCAGAAAGTTGATGGGGTTTCAGGGATGTTTATTCCATAATTGATTGAAATCACCTACAGTGTATATAACAATAAAGAAAAAGTAGAAAAGGAAAAGAAATAAAAAGATACACAGAAGGGCTAAAAATGAAGTCAAGCTTCCTGACAGCATGTCATGGTTTAATACTTTTGTAATTTTGCTATCAGTATTCCACATCATAACATCATGTAAAGTATGGATAATTCACAAAGGTTCAGCTCGCAGAAGAAGACTACGTTTCCCAGAGGACATCACGGGCATGATGATAAGTCACGGGACAAGGACAGTATATAATCTCACTCCCGTGACTGAAATCTCACACTCTCTCGGATCCTCGGAGCGTGGGGTGCCTTCCAGCCGTTTCGCCTAGAGCTTACAGTAGGCCTTTCGGTTTTTGGGACTCACTCTCTCTCTCTCTCTTTTGCTTAATTACAATTATATTGTCTCATATTGTATTATCCTGTATTCTGATATAGTATTTAGTAAATAAGTGTGCCTCCTTAAATCGCTGCTGCTGTTTTCTTTTCCCATTCCCTTTTCCCCTTCCCTTTTTGGGCCAGCGGCCCTTTTGGGCCAGCTGCCCCCCTGTCACGGGCACAGGTAGATCTTGCTTAACCCGCGACACAGCAGCTATAGTGCAAGCCATAAACCAAAGATGAAGAGGAACATTTAGAGAAGGATCTTGAGAAATAAAATGACGGTGTCTTTTAGTAGATACTGAAGCTGCTTATTCTGTTGTAAGTTGTTGCAAAGGATCTTTAAGTAAGTATTCAATGCCAGTAGTTGGGGCCATGAGAAAGTGGGAAGTTAAACATTTTTTTTTGCAAGCAATTACATATGAAATGAGAAATAATATTTTAACTCATGAATTTCTGTATGTGCCAGAATTCCCTTTACCTCTCATGGGACAGGATTTGTTGAAGAAATCAGGAACTCTGATAACTTCTGGTAAGAAAAAGATATGGATACTCACCTTGCAGACGCAAGTCAATTACATTCTTTAGAGAAGAGAGCAAAGATATATAAATGACTGAAATTCCATTTGAAATAATGGATGCAGTAGTTCCTTCTCTGTGGGGGCCAGAAAAGCCTTGGACAGTCTGCCAAACTGGTAAAAGAATTGAAATTAGGAGCCAAAGAAGTAAAACAACAACTATGAAGCTGGAGGCCAATATTGGACTAGAATCTGTAATTGGGAATTTTCTAAGGTGTGGATGATTACAAGAATGCTAGTCTGAATATTATACTCTAATTTTACCTGTTAGAAAGCTATGGTCTCACAGTTAATCATTAGTGCAAGATTTGAGAGCTAGTAATCAAATAGTCATGTGCCTCCTATAGTAACAAAACCCCTACATGTTGTTGACAACTACAGCTAATTTTAATGTTCGCAGTTTTCGATTGGAAAGATGCTTTATTTTGCTGTCTCTGAAATAGCAGAGCCAGAAATTGCTTCTGAATGAGGAAGTCCAACAATGGGACAAAAAACTCATCTGTGCTGAATGGTGATTCCCCAAGGATTCAAGTCCACTTCTGCAATGTTTGGTAAGGTACTGGCAAGGATTAGAGCAATGGTAAGGATTAGGACGGTGGCAAAGTAGGAACACATCAATTACCTTGCTAATAGTGTTTTAAATTCTGCATTGCTCTTACCTGTGAACAAGGGAGAAGTGCTATCTCACAGTTATTTGTAAGAAATTGAGCAAGTATATTCCAGCTGGCCAGACCTAAGATACATCCCCCTAATAAGTCTTGACTGGGAGCTGTTCGCTGATGGAAGAAGCTTTGTAATTAAAAAGGAGCAGAAAGCACTGGATGTGCAATTGTAACTCTGGAAGAAGAAAAAGAACTAAGATCCTTGCCAGCCAATAGGGATAGAAGCTCTAGTTGGAGCAGTAAGAAGATACATTGTGGAAATTAATATTTTGTTGATTGCCAAAACTATTGCCCAGAGGTGCAGGATTTGTCTTATAAATAATCCTAAAATTCATAGGAGACTATCTTCCTTCCCCTCCTTCACTCCCCCCCACCTTCCCCACCTGCTAACCACCAAGGAGAGGTAAAAGGGGGTTCTGTACCTGGGGAATATCAGCAAGTTGCTTTTTCTCAATTATCGAAGTGTAATGGGTACAAAAATTTATTGGCTTTGACTGACAGCTTTTCAGGGTGGCCTAATGCATTCCAGTGCTGAGCCAACAAAATGAGCAAAGTAATCAGATTTTTATTAAAAGATGTAATTCCAAGATTGGGCATTCCAGAAGGTCTCTCATCAGACAGAGGACCTCATTTTGTAGCTGAAATAACCCCAAAAGTATCTAGGTTCTTGCAAGTAAAATGGGATGTACATAGCACATGGAAACCTCAGTCAAGTCTCAGGTAGAGAGAATGAATCAAACATTATAAAGACAGATTGGAAAATTATGTCCAGAAAGACATTTGAAATGGGTAGAAGTTCTCTCTTTGCCATTGCTGAAAATTCAAATAGCCCCTAGACTTAGAGAAGGAGATAGTCCGTTTGAAATCTTGTATGGAAATCCAGCTATTATAAACCTGTCTGGAAAAGGTGTTCAGATGTATGTGGCTGGTGATCAAATACTTACTGAACATCACTTGCCTTTGGTGAGGATTCTTTCTTCCCTACATATAATTAAGAATTCCAGCACCCCTAAATGTGCCTGTACATTGCTTTAAATCCAGGGACCAAGTGTATCTCTGAATTTGAAAAGATGAACCTTAAAGATGTAATGCTGTTGTGGTTTAACCTGGCGGTCAGCTAAACATCCCACAGCCTTTTGCTCTCTGCCCATTTACCAGTGGGATGGGGGAAAGAATCAGGAAAAAACAAGAAGTAGAACTTGGGGGCTGAGATAGAAGCTATTCACTAAGAAAAGGAAGAGAGAAATGATAGTAATGACAACATATATATGTATACATGTACAAAATAAGTGATGCACGGGGCAATTGCTGACCACCTGCCAACTGATGCCCAGACAGTTCTCAAGCAGCAGCTGCCATCCCAGCCAACACCCCAGGCTTATAGTTTTTTCACATGATATTATATGGTTTAGCAAATCCTTTTGGTCAGTTTAGGTCAGCTGCCCTGTTTCTGTCCTCTCCCAGCAACTTGTGCCCCCCCAGACCCGCTGTTGGCAGGACAGTACACGAAGCTGAAAGCCTGAAATATCCTTGGCTTTGTACAGCACTGCACAGCAACAACTAAAATACTGGTGTGTTCTCAACATTGTTTTTCTCCTAAAGCCAATACAAAGCATCACACCAGGCACTATGAGGAAAAATCAAATCTGTCCCAGCTGAATGAGGGCAGAAGACAACAACTTTTTTTCAATAGCTGCCCAAGCAAGATCAGAAAATATAGAAAAAGGGTTGTGGGGTTTTTTTATTACTTGTTTTTTTTTTTGTTGTTGTTGTTTTGTTTTTAATTAACTAATAAACTGTTTATTTTGCTCTGTATTGTGACCTACTAAGATCATTATGTGTTTCTCCATCCCTAGCCAGCTTTACTGTTCCTTTCTACTCATTTTCTCTTGTTTACAGAAATACTGTCCTTCCAAAATGATGCTGGGAATATTTGTACATCCAAGATGTTATCTCAGATGCCTGTCTGCCTGTTTTCCCAAAATCTAGGATTTTTAAATCAGAATGCAAAGAGCCAATATACACACAGAAGCGAGGTATATATTTTGTTTCTGCACAGAGATGTGTGCTAGGTGATTCATCCACAAAACTAGCACACCTTCTGTGTAGTACAGGATTTATTTTATAGACCAAAGAATGTAAAATCACCTTATCTCTAGGTGTACTGATAACATTTACCTACATGAATGGTTAAATACTCTTGTTTTCATTTGAATTGGCAGCACTTTCTACCATGAGTTCTAGTTTTAGTGATTAATGCTCCAGGCTAATGATGTTAGCACTAGTATAATCCATTGAACTCTTGTTCATACCAAGACAAGCTCAATACGCATTTTCTTTCAGTGCTCTGGCTGACTTGTTTCCTTTCAATAACATGACCACTGTTTCTGATGAGTGGTTGGAATTACTAGTGGCTGGAAGTAGGTTGCTGTGGGATCTAGGTAAAGAGAATGATACCTTCTAAGATGGTTTAAAAGCATGTGGATAACTGACTGCTGCTGGGTATGTTTCCAACATGAAACAGTCAAGATTCCTTTCTTGTTTTCTTTTTGTTCTATCCTTTGTTCCTTCCTTCCTTTTTTTCCTTGCTTCTTTCCTTCTGTCTTTCTTTCTAAATTTGTAAAAAAAACCTAGTCTCTTGCACCAATCTCCTGATGCTCTACCTTCACTCATTCAATTGTTTGGGTTTTGTTTACCAGTCATTGACCTCTTTGTTAATATAGCTACTGTTGACATCATTCCTCATCCAAAAGAGATTAGACCCTGTGTTTTGTTGCATCATTCCAGGGCAGCTCTCCAAGACCAAGTTGTCCATCCATATGCAAAGTATTTGACTTAAGAGAACATCCATATGTGAAGTATTTGACTTAGTGAGACTCTTTTACAGCGAGGAAAATCCCTGTAAATGAATGCAGCATTCTGAGTAAAAACAGTAATTCAGTGAAATAATAAAAAGAATATATTTCCCATCTATTATTTGTAGATGTCAGTTGCTAGGGTGCTTGATATCACAGAGTATAACCCTGTCCCATTGTTACAATTTGCATATCTTTGTTGTTCTTGTCAAAAGAGATAAGGATTGCACCTTCATCACTTGAGTAGAACTGGATCTGAAAACTAACACTTGGGAAAGAACAATCTTATGCAGCCCATCATTTCATTAATGAACTGTTAAACCATGAATCACCCAGTGGAGGAGTGGGCAAGAAAAGTTGCCTTATTTTGTTTTATTGACTCTGATTAAGAGAAACATGTCCTTCAACCTGATATCTTGCTGGTGCAGGCACAATGTATTTGTAGGAAAGGGAAGATTTACTTTTCAGTACCTTAAAAGAAAAATATTGATTTAATCTCATTGCCTTCACCTGCGCTTGTAGATTCTAGAAGGGAGGAAGGGAGGAAGGAGAAAAAGTTTTTTTGCTCTATACATGAAACAAGAATAAAAAGAAAAAAGGTAGCACACCAGTATGCTCTTCGGACTTTTACTAGTAATTATGGTCACATGTTTTCAACAGTAAACCTTGCTTACTTATGATCCGAATCAATTCTCTCATGACTTCATCAGTCTAGCTGTTGGCTCTAAGATAGATGTCTGCTGCATTCTACAAACTGAGCTTTGTTTTTCTGCCAACAGTCAGGACCAGAATAGCTCAAAGGGCATTAAATGCATGAAGAAATCTTACTGTTGTTAGTTTGGGCTGTTAATCCACTAGCTTGTCACAATCACTCAGTGTAGAGACATGCACAGTACTTGTAATCTTGAATCACCAAGCACTCAATTTTTATAAAGCTGAGAAATACACATTTAGTGGTCCTTTTTGAAATAAGCTAGATAAGATATTTAAATTTTTTAAAAAATCTTTAGTGTAAAGTATTCTAAATTTTTCACTACATTAATGCACTGGCATTAAGGTAAGTAATTTTCACTAATAAATTACTCTTCTTTTAAATTAGCGGTCATGCAAAGGAGATTATGACAGCTTTCATCAACCTTGATGTGGCTCCACTGTTCTGGGCTCCATAATGTATATCGGCCCAGTATTCCAGATTTGTGATCAAGCAATCTCAGGGTTATATTTGCATTGATGTGAGTAGTTAGTGGTCTGGAAATGGCTCTTAAGAATCATTTGTCTTTTATGTCTTGGCTATACTTTTTCTGTTTATGCCTAAGCATGTGAGCAGAAATGAAAAATGAAGATGAAACTGGTCACCTGCTTTCTTTTCTGTAGGAGACTTTCTTCGGGTGTTGGTTTATTCAGCTAGCCCAAAACTGTTAATTAACTTCGTAGTTGTGAATCTGACATACATGAGACATATTTCAATTAGAGAGAGCTACTGAACCTTATTCGTGTCTCTATTTAATTTGCTCATGGAACTAAACAATTTGAAAACAAGAGTTAAAACTGCAGCCATAATGTGACCTAGATATGAAGGACTGAACAGTATGGTCCCCATTTCATCAGGGACTTGAAGGCTTTTTAATGAACAGGTGCAGGGTCCATCTCTCACTACTATCAGTAAATAATCAGTCTCCTCTTTTAGATAAACATAAAATGCGTGCAAACTATCTTCAAATATTAATTCAGCATTCATTCACTGTATGAGGAATATCACCAGATTTCAATATGAGAATAAATTTGAAATGTAAATGATCAGTGCTGCAGAGCTGAATTTTAACCCCGAAGAACAACTGTCCGGTTTGATGGTATCAAGAAATTTGGGCATACTAAGTCACAGAAACCAAAGGCAGGGACTGGGACAGTGAAATACTGCCCACTGTAGGATAAAATTAGCCAAGCATATCTTGGACTGCATCAAAATAAATGTGGCCAGCAGGTCAAGGAAGATATTTTCCCCTTCTACTCCCTCACGTGAGACCCTGCCTAGAATATTCTGTTGGCTTTGGGGCCACCAGCATAAGAAAGACGTGGATCTGCTGGAGTGAATCCAGAGGAGGGCTGTGATTATGATTAGATGGTTGGAGCACCTCTCCTTTGAAAATAGGCTGAGAAAGTTGGGGTTGTTCAGCCTTGAGAACACAAGGCTCTCTTTTCTGGGGGGATCTTATAACCACCTTCTCTTACTTAATGGGGACCTACAAAATAACTGGAGAGGAAATTTGTATCAAGAAATTACGGAACAAAAGGTAATAGCTTTAAAATAATAATAATAATAATAACAATAACAAAATAAACAAACAAACAAACAAATAAATAAATAAATAAATAAAAATAATAAAAACAGATAGATTAATATAAAATGTTAGGAAAAAAATTCTTGAGGGGGGAATGAGGAACTGGAACTTGCTTCCCAGAGAAGTTTTGATTGTCCCATCTCTGGAAGTGTTCATGACCAGGTTGGGTGGAGCTTTGAGCGACCTGGTCTAGTGGAAGTTGTTCCCTCTTATGGCAGTGGTGTTGGAACTAGATGATCTTAAACTCCCTTCTAACCCCAACCTTTCTATGATTCTATGCTACCTTATTAAACTAAGATTCACTAAAATCCAGAATATGCATCTACACCAACCAGTATAGCCTTTTCTTCTGACCATCAGAAAAAGCACACAAATGGTTTATCAGAGTGGTGACCATGGATGACAGTGCTTTATTATGTAGAAAACTGTTCTGTGATTCTGCTGTAATAAAAGAGTTGGAGGGCATATCAAATAAATTTCCAACGTTGAAACATTTTGTTTTGTTTTGGTAATTTAGTAATGAAGGCATTCTTTTTTGTTTGTTTGTTTTACACCTCATCAAATATTATCCCTTTGTACATATCTGATGTATTCAGAACACTAGTTATTGCTCTTCTCATAAATGGGCTTTGTATCCAACCTAAAAGCCCAAAGCTGTCAAACTGTTTGCTCTGGGCAATTTAGTTGATGTGATTTTAGTGATCACTTAACTGTAATCTGTAGAGTATTCTAGGAAAAGCCCAATTCCACACTGGGCACTGGTAATGCAAAAATGTAAACCATGTATAGCTGTTCATTAGACATCACTTGTATGGCAGATCCTCTGCAGGTCATCTTGGCCACTCCCCCAGGCACAACTGAAAAGATCCTGGCTTCTTTGAACCCTTTTTTCAGGTACAGACATCAGTAAGATTCTTCCTGAGTCTTCTCTCCTCTAGGCAGAATGGTTGCACATCTCTGAGCTTTTCCTCATACTTGAGGCTTTGAATGTCTTCTAGTTGTTCACGATGGGGGTAGTTTAATGCCAAATTTGGTTTCTTCATTATACCTATCTGCACTTTTTCATGACAGGACTTTTCAATATTTAGAGCAGAAGAAGCAGGGCACGTTTTTATGTTTCAGATCTTTACACTCTTCGTCTGACACAAACTAATCTACCTTTAGCAACACTTTGACATGTAAGAGTATGAAACAGACTGTTAGAGACATTCTTACATTCTGATAAAGTAGTGAAACAGTGGTGTAAGTCCAATCTAAATGCCTGTAACCAAAGGTATCTTGGTCAGCTTCAGCAAAATTTGAGAGAGTATGTCTGTGCCTTTTAGTATGAAAAGAACGATCTTTTCTTCCACTTGGTAGCAAAAGAGATTCACTATTGACCAGAAAAATAAATTTCCTTAAATTTTTCTTAACTAAACCTTCATTTTTACACATAAGAAAACACATTTTTGTTGTTACAGTGGATCATTGCAGTGCATTTCATATTAATTTCATATTAATTTAGTTTTTCCTCTCTGAATTCATGCCCACAGTTTTCAAACAGCAGATTAATCTTAAGTACAATTCATCAACAATTAAGTACAATTCATCAACAATTAAGTACAATTCAGTCTGCCACTGCCTTCATTAAAAGGTGCATTATTCTTTTGCCAATTCTTCAACCAACCAAGAGCATCCCAGATTCTGTTTAAAAATTGCTACTCTGAGATTTTGCTTGCTATGATTTTTATTCTAGTTGGCTGTTTGCATTGTATTTACTAATGGCCTGGCTTTTGTTTGCAATATATAAGAAGGCTTAACTGAAGAGTAGGGTTCAGCTTTTAAAATACTTCTAAAGAATAAGCATAGGTGGCAAAATATGACATTAGAACTAAATCAACTAGAAACACAGAATATGAGAAACCTTATTGCACATGGCTCTTTGCTTCTTGCAATGTCCAAACCCATGCTAAGCAGTACAGGGCAGAATTAGGACTTCTTCAAAAAATCAGTTTGTCTCTAACTTTGTTTAGTAAATGCTCTTGAGGAAGTAAGGAAATGGCAAACTGAATGCTGACTCCTTTTAAATTAATGGCTAAAAACCTCATGCTGGTGGGGCTAGAACATCACACTTCCATTCTAGGCTGAACTACAATAGGTCACATGCAGTACCAGTGTGTATTCATGATGATGGATTGAGGTCTAACAAAGTTTAGTTTGTCATAAAGCAACTAAAGAAGGAATGTGTAAGCCAAGAATGAAGATGACATGTTAACTGCTTGAGTTACAATCAGTGCTAGCTATATCACAAACCTACATTTTTACTCATTTCATTTCCTAACCAGTGAACAGTTCTTAAGAGTAGTCTTTTATAAAATATCAGAGTTAAAAGTAGTCTTACTTTTACATAAAGCAAATTGGGGTATTTAGTGCTGGGGCAGTTAGTGGCATCTGAGATGCACAAACCAGTAGGTTTCAAAAAGGCTTCCTATATTCTCATATCCGCCAACACAAAGTAACCTAAGCTAACTGTATTAAAAAGTTCCAGCTTCTCAGATTTTAGCAGAAAATCACTGTGGATACCTGAAGGGCCTCTTCTATTATCTGGGCAATCTTGGTAAGTTTTTTTGTCTTTCATTTTGACTTCCCTACCACTTATCAAAGGATATGAAAACGTAGAGAGAATGCTGCCATATTTTTTATACAAATAAATACTCCTTGGAATATTATATATAAAAAATGTAACTGTACTGCCAGCAGGAGTCTTGCAGATGGCTACTTTTGCCCTCCTGTAACTGACTAAGACTGAACAACGATTGCAAAGGAACTAATTCTGTGTATTATAGGAGGTCATATCGTCAAAAATCATAAAACCATGACAGGTTCCAAAAAAACCCAAAACCAAACGCCAATGGAAACAATAAATACATGTTCACTAAGTTGAATAAAAATTGAGTAAATGTTGACTGAAAGTTGACTAAAATCTAACTGGAACAACTACTTGCCATTTAAAAACTATTTCAACATTTCGATGGAAGTTTCAACCAATATCATACTCTTTCATTCACACAAGTATTCTGACTAAAATACACAAAGCTTGAAAGTAACAAGCAAATTAAAGTGACCTTTTTGTTACAATAACACAGTCTTGATGTTATTATAATAAATTGTCTTCCTACTAAGGCCTGATGACTTGTAAAATCTTTTTATTTACTGTTTGTTAGTTCTGGTACAAGATACAACATAACTGTTGGTTCACAAATTGCCCAGTGTTTATTGTTTTGTCAGTACCGCATCTCATCTCTCTCAGCCTAGGGCATAATGCTGGCCATAAAATTATCCTACTGTGGTTGAACTGGCTTTATGTATTAGTAAAGAAGCTGCCTGAACAAGAGAGAATATTCTGTCTTGCAGAAAACTGAGAAAAGAGCAGAAGGAAAAAAACATATATAAAATAACAAAAAAGAAAATGAATGGTAAATATTAGGTTAAACAGTAGAGAAATAACAAGCAAGAAGTACAGCAATTTTAAAAGATTCTGTCAATTGTAGAAGGTAGATACGCACATTGGCTGATGGACAGAATGAAATGGGGAAACATATCATTTTATTTTGAATAGGTCTGTGTACTTCTAATGTTAATTAAATTCAGTAACATTCTGAAATTCAGCATGAAATCTGTACTTTTCTTACTGTGAAGATCTGAGAAGGGAAAACTTTGGGACCAGATTCCCCCACATCTGTAGCCATCAGCCCATGGGCAACAAAGTTCATTTTTCAGCTTGTATAAAGGAGTGTTTGGGACCTTTGCATTGTGAGAGTCCCTTGGGAGCCATTTTATAGCCAATGCCTCTGCTCTGCTCCATTCCTAGGTCTTAAAGAAATATGCTCCTGCTGGAGTGGCTTTGGAACATTAGAGTGTGCGTGAGAAAATAATATTTGATCAATAATGTTTTCAAATAGTTATTTAGAAGAGGAAAAGAGAACTTGAAATGCTGGGTCACACAGATCATGTCACAGCTGAACTATCACAGTAGTTTGTGATTAGAAGAAGCATGGTATCATCCAGTCACAGCTACAGCCTACAAACACAGCTGTGCTAACCTCTTGGGAAATGCAGTTAATCTTAGGATAACAGTGAGATCTCAAGGTCATGGTCTTTTTTTTCTTGTGAAGGAGAAGACTTCCAGATGAGATTGAACCAATCAAGAATCACAGAATCATAGAATCAGTCTTTCCTGAGAGCTAGACTACTCTCAAGAGTTTCTGAAAGGCCACCTTCTATGGCAAAGCACTACTGATTTATTAGTGTAAAACTGAATAGATGATTTTTGGGATTGAGGAAAGTCATTCCTTGTGCAGGGATGAGAGAACGCTTCTGGGAACTCGAGGGTATTTCCAGTAACAGTGTAATTTTCTCATGTAAAGGAAATGTAGATACTGATGCAGAAATCCACAAAATATATGAACATGGCATTCACATTGTTTTATTTTTTGAACAAAAATACAACAAACAAATATAACTGATGGTAGCTTTCTTGAGTTTAAGAAAGTAAATGCAGACTGTCCTGCTTTGAAGTATAAGAGGTGTTAATTTTAATGTAGAAATAGAGTGAACTCAAAGTTATAATATTTTATGAAGGTAGAGCGATAGCCCTAGATGAAATGTTGGTTTTATACTATGCTCTCCTAAAATTAGTTTAGCAGGTGTAGAACATAAGTATCGTGAACAAAAAAAATGTGTCAGTTGAATAAAGAAATAGAGAATTAGGCATTTTACTTGTCCTCGTCCTGTCTGACTGTGAACTGAAGAGAGGAATGCAGGTCATTAAGGATCAGGCTGGTTGGCAGAGCTTGCTTGCCCTGAGGTATCACAAAAGTATAGAACATACTAACTTAGAAGAGACATCCGAGGGCCATTGAGTCCAAGTTCTGGCTCCACACGTGACCAACCAAAATTGAAACCATATTTCTGAGAGCATTGTCCAAACACTTCTTGAACTCCAGCAGGCTTGGTGCTGTGATCACTGCCCTGGGGAGTCTGCTCCAAGGCCTGACCACCCTCTCAGTGAAGAACCCTTTTCTGATATCCAACTTAAGCCTCTCCAATGCATCTCATGCTACTCCCTCAGGTCCTGTCACTTTCATGAGAGAGATTAATGCCTTTCACTCTGCTTCTCTCATGAGGAAGCTACAGGCTGCCATGAGGTCTCCCCTTAGTCTCTTCTTCTCTGGGTTGAACAAATCAAGTAATCTCAGTTGCTTCTACCTTGTCTTCTGGACCCTTCACAATTTTTTATAGCACACATTTGAATGCTCTCTGATAGTTTTATGTCTGTCTTAGATTGTGATACCCCAAACTGCAAAAAGTAGTTGAGGTGAGTGTGCAAGCAATGCTTGGGCCTGATGCACCCCAGGGCGATTGGCCCTTTGGACTGTCAGGACACACTTCCGACTCATATTCAACCTGCTGTCAGCCAGAACCCTGAGATCCCTTTCTGTAGGGCTGCTTTCTAGCTTCTTGTCTCCTGATCTGTACATATACCCAGCATTGTCCAATCCCAAGTGCATAATCTGGCACTTACTTTTGTTAAACTTCATGTGGTTACTGACAGCCCATCCCTCAAATTTGTCAAGATCTTACCACAAAGCCATTCTGCAATTGAGAAAGTCATTGGCTCCTCCCAGCTTCGAGTTATACACAAGTTTACTTACTGTACCCATTCAAGTCCTGCATCCAATCGTTGATTGAAACACTAAAGAGAACTGGCCATAAGAAGGAACTCTGCTACAGACTGGCTACCAGTCTGATGTAACACCATTTACTATAACATTCTGAGCCTGATTCATAGGCCAACTGTTTACCCATTGTGTTCTGTTTAGCTGTATGCTAGACATTTTGTCCAGATGAACACTGTGAGTAATAATACTGAAAGCTTTGCTGAAATCCAAAAAATTACATCAGCCATCTTCTTTTGGTCAAATAGGTGGGTAATGTCACAAAAAGAGATTAAATTTATTAAACAGGACTTTCCCCTCATGAACTTGGTTGGATTGGCTGTGGCCAATCACTGCACTGTCTTTCAGATGGTTTTCAGTAAACCCAGGAATAATCTCAATAACTTTATCAGGCACTGTGGTGAGACTGACAGGTCAGTAATTATCAGGGTCTTTTTCTTGCTCTTCTTGAAAACTGAGGCTATATTTATCGTTCTCCAGTTCACTGAGACCTTTCTTGATTATCAATCCATTAAAAAATAATTGATAGTGGTCTTGTGATGACATAGGCCAGCTCTCTTGAGAACTCTGGGATAAATCCCATCAGGCCCCATAGGCTTATATGCATCCAGCTGGAATAAATCCTGCACAAGTTTGGAACTGGCTGGGAGTTCATTATTTCCACACTAAAAGTCCTCCAGCTCAGCACTCCAGGGGTCTCAAAGACCATAATCACTGTTGAAGACAGATGTAAAGAAGGCATGAAGTATCTCTGCATTGTCTGCATCTCTGTGATGGAGGTGACCATCCTCATCAGGTAATAGAGTGATTTTATCTTCAGTCCTCCTATTGCTGTTAACATATTTTTAATAGCACTCACAATGCTAGTCATATCGCCAACACTCATCTTTGATGTTGTAAGCCAATATAAAAAAATAGGAGGCATTACTTTTTTTCCTACTAATAAATGCTGATCCTGATCAACTAGAGGGAAACAAGATGACTTGTCACAAGATGTGACTCCCGTCTACAAGAAGGGTCGTAAGGAGGATCCAGGGAACTACAGGCTTGTCAGCCTGACCTCAGTACCAGGGAAAGTTATGGAGCAAATCATCTTGGGTGAGATCACACGGCAGATGCGTGGCATCCAGGGGATCAGGCCCAGCCAGCAAAGGTTCATGAAAGGCAGGTCGTGCTTGACCAACCTCATCTCCTTCTACAACTGAGTGATCAGCCTGGTAGATGAGAGGAAGGCTGTTGATGTAGTCCGCCTAGACTTCAGCAAAGTCTTTGACACAGTCCTGCACTTTGGCCACAACAACCCCATGCAGTGTTATAGGCTTGGGGACGAGTGGCTAGATGACTGTGAAGAGGAAAGGGACCTGGGGGTGTTGGTTGATGCTCGGCTGAACATGAGCCGACAGTGTGCCCAGGAGGCCAAGAGGCTTTAGAAACAGCGTGGCCAGCATGAGCAGGGAGGTGATCATCCCCCCGTGATCATCCCCCATCACCACTCAGCACTGGTGAGGCCGCACCTCGAGTACTGTGTTCAGTTTTGGGCCCCTCACTACAAGAAAGACATTGAGGTCCTGGAGCGTGTCCAGAGAAGGGCAACAAAGCTGGTGAGGGGTCTGGAGCTCTCCTACGAAGAGAGGCTGAGGGAGCTGGGATTGTTTAGTCTGGAGAAGAGGAGGCTCAGGGGAGACCTCACTGCAGTTTACAACTTCCTGAAGGGACGTTGTTATGAGGAGGGGTTTGGCCTCTTCTCCCAGGCAACAAACAGGATCCGGGGAAATGGCCACAAGTTGGGGTGATTTAGATTAGATATAAGGAAAACCTTTTTCTCCCGAAGAGTAGTCAGGCACCAGAATGGCCTGCTCAGGGAGGCGGTGGAGTCACCATCCCAGGCAGTGTTCAAGAGGCATCTGGAGGAGGTGCTACGACGTGGTTTAGTAGCTTAGTGGTAGTAAGGACAGTTGGACTAGATGATCTTGTAGGTTCTTTCCTACCTCAGTCTTCTCTTCTCGAGGCTAAACAGTCTCAGCTCTCTCAACCTTTCCTCATAAGGAAGATGATCCAGGCCCCTAATCATCCTTTTAGCTCTTGGCTGTATTGTCTTGAGTAGTTCCCTGTCTTGCTTGAAGTGGGAAGCCTAGACCTGGATACAGTACTCCGGATGTAGCCTCACAAGGACAGAGTAGATGGAGAGGATCATCTCCCTCGATGCTCTGTCCACTCTTCTTTTGATGCATCCCAGAATACCATTGGCCTTCTTGGCCAGAAGGGTACACTGCTGGCTCATGGTTAACCTGTTACCTACCGGGACACCTACTCCACAGGGCTCACCTCTAGCAGGTCATATCCTAACTGGTACTGATGCATGCAGTTATTCCTTCCCAGGTGAAGGACCCTACTCTTGCCTTTGTTACTTCTCATCAGGTTCCTCTCTGCCCAACTCTTCACCTTATCCAGGTGTTACTGAATAACAGAACAGCCTTCTGGTGTGCCAGCTGCTCCTCCCAGCTTTGTATCATCACCAAACTTGCTGAGGGTAGACTGTATGGCTTCACACAGATCATTGGTGAAGATGCTGAACAAGACTTGACCCAGTACCAATCCCTGGGAAATCTGCTACAGGCTTCCATCTAGATTCTGCACCACTGATCATGACCCTTCAAGTTCTGCCAGTTCCCAGTCTCACTCTCCACCTATCTATCCTACACTTCCTAAGGTTACCTGTGAGGATGCTATGGAGACAGTATCAATAGCCTTGCTGAAGTCAAAGCAGCTGCTCTCTTCTAACCCACCCAGCTCATCACGACATCGTAGCAGGCTGCCAGATTGTTCAAGCACGATTTCCCCTTGGTGAATCCATGTTGATTACTGATGGTGAAACACAAATAAATTTGTGTGATTTGTCCAAATCCTATCACAATCAAATTTGGGTAATCCTGATTCGGCATGTTTTTTTGTTTTTTTCTAAGAGTGATGCTACTAAAAGAGAACATTGGTCTTAGCATTGGTTGTGACAAAAATTTCTATTAACAAAAACATATTATGTTCTGTACTGTGTGGGCTGGGGAAAATCGAAGATGACGTGCATCAGCTGTACGTTAAACACTGGGTGAGCTCTCTTCTCTGGGCTACTTACTAAACCTTGTTTATTGTTAATCTGTATTGCACTCATTTTGCCTTTGAAACCAGCCTCTAATTCAGAACTACACAGCTCTTGATCTGTTTCTCAGTCGCAGGGAGGGACTTTTCCTGGGGCAGTTTCATAAAGAGTGGACTTCCACTATCCTCACAAGGTTTTGAGGAAAACCCACCACATTGCACAGCCCAGCCCAGTTGGTTTTTTTTTAGTTACTTCTTATAAGTTGTTTATTACTTGTCAACAAGCACAGTTTAAGGTGCAATTGGTCAGCCATCAGAACCAGAAGCTGAAAACTTGTTTTCCAGGCTGACGCTGCTCCCTCCCTGGTCACAGGAACACAGAATGGCCTGGGTTGAAAAGGACCACAGTGAGCATCTAGCTTCACCTCCCCGCTACGTGCATTTTCCTTGGGACGGGAGAAACGGCGGAAGGTGCTGAACCCAGCCTCAATTCCAAGGCTTCCCGACGCAGATTTGTGCGAGTACAGCCAGCCAGCCGACCCGTGTCTGTCGCAGCTCCTAAAAAGAGGAACGGCAAGGAAGCCATCTCCTCCTTGCCCACCTACTGCCGAGCACCGGGTAAGGAGCGGCGAGAAGAGAGACGGCACGGCGTACAACCGTCCATTTAAGGCAGCAGCTGCCCCTACGTTAATTCATTACCTCACGCTCCGTGGGAGGCGGGAGCGGTCGCCAGCCGGACAGCCCGCCTGTCCTATGGGGACGAGCGGCAGAGGAGGGCGAGTAGGCGGTGCCGGGCGCTCGCCAATGCCGCTGCCGGGAGGGCAGGAGCCTGGCTGAGCCGCCGCGCCAGCTCGGGGTTGGCTGCCGATCGCGTCAGAGTCGGGGCGAGAGTCAGGTTGGGCTGGCAGGAGCTGTCGCTCCCTCGGTGAGCCGGTGGTAAGTGGACTGAAGCAGGGTCAGCTTCCCGAGTCCCTCTGTTATGTTCTTTTTCCTTTTTTTTGGTTTTTTGTTGGTTTTTTTTTTTTGAACGGTCACGCTTTACCGGTGTTTTCTTTATCCTCTCGCCCCTCGTCGGCGCGCTGGCTAACTAATTCACATTCGGTCAGTGCAGCCCTGCGGGGAGGCTTTCCGTTGTTTGTGCGTGCCGTGCCCCGGTGCGAGCGGAGCGGAGCGGAGCGGATCTCATCTCTCCCCGCAGCGCGGCGGGTTGCGCAGCGCTGTGCTCCTTGCTGCCGTTATGTAACGGTCTCGGGGGGCTGTGACAAGACGGCGGTTGCTGCTTCTTGCAGGCGTAGCGCGTTACCGTCGCTCCCTCCTCCCCCCGTTCTTCTGTTTCCTTCTCTTTTCCCCACGACCCCCCCCCCCTCGCCCCCCGCCCCACGCCGTGGAGGGGCGAGAAGAGGGGCTCTGTGCGAAGCTGCGTTTATTCCCTTTGCCACTCCGGTTAGGATGGGGCCTCCCGCTGCCGCACGGGAGTAGAAAAGCTCAGCAGCAGCCCGTCCGACGGAGGATGGGGTTGATGTCCGGATCCCGAGGGCGCCGCGTTAACAGCTGGGTGGAAGGACAGCGCTGTCGGCTTGCCGTGGGCAGCTGGCTAGCTCAGGTCCGAGTGCAGGCATCCATCTCCTGAAGGCGCCAGGAGAAAGCAGACCGAGTAAATTGCTGCTCGCCTGTGCTTCGGAGCCGATATTCTATCGAAGACAGCGGTAAAACCTCACCCCCTGCAGTTGCCTTTTAAGCATTCTTGCGTAGAGCAAGCGATCCAACCGCTTCCGTGGAGATCTTGGGAAAGGACTTGTTTTTGTTTTTTTCGAAATGCCCGAGGGGCTTTGCTGACAACTACCTCTGTGTGGTGTCCTCCGTGAAAAATAGCATCTGGTCTAGGAGGCTGCTTACGGACTGCAGCTTAACGACCTGCAGGTACAGAGCCGAGTGTAGTATTCCAGGGTAAAAAAAAAAAAACCAAACAAACCTGGATGCAACAACATAACGTGAATTAAACAGTTCTCTTCTGCCTCGGTGAAATAACTTCAAAATGGATAAAAACAACACCAGCAAATCAGCAGTGGTTGCAAGTGTATCTTCAATCCTGGTTTGTCACATGGTTGAATTATTCATCAGAGAAATTGAGTATCTGCTGGAAGATGCTGAACACGTACATGAAAAGCGTGTATCTTAAAGGCTGACAGCTTTGAGTCTTGCAGTAGGTGCTGCTAACAAGCGGTTTACCTATTGACATAGGCAGGTGTGTGCAGTGGTGAAATTCTTTTGACAGAGGCTTGCATAACTGCAAGAAGAGGTCAGAATCAGCCCCTGGGCCGAAATGGAAAGCAGACAAGTTTGAATTGTATGGAGCAGTAAATGGGTGTATTTTCACTGGCTTTTATTGAGCCTTCGCACTATTTTCTCAGCTAGTATAATTAGTGTGCTTTTAGAGTGCTTAGAAGGCTGACAAGTGTTAGCATGATAATGGAGCATAGAGGACTGGTGACTTGTTTTTTTCTTTTTCTTTTATTTTTTCACCGAGAGCTGTGAAAATGTGGAGGAAAAATGGCAAGATACGCTCTCATAGTCTCAGGCTTAAATTAACATGATTGTTTATCAGATGTATACTGTGTATATATCTATTCCTAAGATGGCCATCCTTTATCCTTTATCCTTTAGTGATGAGTTGCTTCCTTTTCAAATTGTTATTTACAGTTCCTTCCCTTTCACAACCTCCCTATTCCCAAAACCAAAATAAAATGCTATCTTGAATGCTTTTGTATCTCTCTGGGTTGCAGTTCTATTACCTGCAAGCAGTCCATTATTTATAGCTGTTGATGCGTATGCCTGTTATTAAATCATAGTACAGTGCAATGCTTGGGCAGGCTGCCATGCAAGGATCAAATTTCAGATAAAGCTCATGTGAGAATCTCCCGCAGTGTATCCATTTTTCCCTTGTAAATAGATGGAAATGCTCATCTAGTAAGTAGTTACCTAATTAAAGCTGTGTATTGGCTGTGGTTAAAAAAAATAATTTTATTTGAATCACAGATCCATTTACTTTCTGTCAGCAGCTGTATATAAGAGGTTGTTTTTTTACTTTGAGCTTAACTTAAAGGCTCTCAAGAAGGAGGGAGGGAGGCAGGCAGGCAGCAGTGTTTGTTGATGTTAAAATAAATGTATTCTTAGTGTATGTAGAGCTTACGAGTTGTACTTAATTGCAGCTAGGAGTGCTTTAGAGAATAAGCTATATAACGTTTCAGTTTGGTAGCTTTCTCTTGATGTTAAGCTAAGATACAAAGTAAAATAAGTCATAAGGTATATTTCATGCATTATGTATATATAATATATGTAATAACATATTATGTATTATAATATATAATTATATTAAAATATAATATATTATTATATATAATATATAAAATATAACATACATTATTATAGTATATAATATATGCAATAATATATAATATAAATATAATATGTATATAAATAATATATATATAATGCTTGGATTTTTATTTATATATATATATAGTGTGTGTGTATGTTTGTATATATATATATATATATATATA
>JAPSGF010000086.1:852719-893738 GCA_035772895.1 Perdix hodgsoniae
ATATATATATATATATATATATATATATATATAATGGAAGTCTTCAGAGTGAGAATGTGATTGTACTCATAAGCCTGTATTGTTCCAGAGAGGAAAAACTTGTTGCAAGAATGGTCTTTCCTGTGATGTAGTTACTTTATTGCTGTTTCTACTTGTATATTTATGCCCTTGCATAAATTAAATGAACTCTTTTCAGCAAGTGACAAGCAGGGTGTTTCTTCTTTCTAAAGACAACTTCTATGCTCTGCGTAAATAAAAATGAATGCGAGTGTACAATTTTTGCCCCAGTCTTTCTTTGCCATACTGACATAAATGTTGTCTTTTGGAAGCTTTAAAAAGTAACTAAGATCAGTCTTGCTATATACACATTTAAGTGTCTGGAACTCTTAAATTCCTGTATTTCTCTGCTTCTCAGTTGGGAAGTTCTCTGTGCAATTAAGGAAAAGTTTGCGCTGTAGGTGAATAAGTTATGTACTGTATCTGGCTTTAAATGCTTTTAGATATCCCCGCCAGTTAGCTGAAAGGAGATTTTAGCTTATTATTTTTATTGCCATTGTGTCTGGGAGCTGTGATCAGGGACATCAAATAAAACTATGGAACGTGACCTTGGCTCTGGCCTCCGAAATATTATGATCTAAAACATGGAACAAATCCTTCAAGTAGTACAAAAAAAAGGAATGCAGCTGTTAAGATACATGGGTTTATGTGTTTTATCTATGCATTTAGCTATGTGTTTTATCTTCCTCACATTTTAGAGCAAAGGAAATGGTCAAACTTAACGTAAGGTTCACACAGTTGTCTCCAAGAGTCCCCTGGGATACCAGAACATCTTTCAGACATGTGACTCATGGTTTGGTTTCGAGAGGATTTTTAAAATATATTTAACTTGACAAAAATGCTAAAAACAAAAAAAACCTACATTGACCCAAATTGAAAGGTTTTCTCTTTAGGCAACTTAATTTTTAACTTCCTTAATTTAAGGACAGAAGTTTCTCTCTCATTTTCTTTTAAAACTGAGTTTTGATTTCAGGGTCAAAGCACGATGCAGGGAAAATTAGGTTGCCTTTTTCCAAATATTTCCTGTGAACTGTTCTCTTGTCTTCCTCTCCATTACCTCACATGCCCAAATCCACAAAAACTGTAGAGTAACAAATATACCTTTGACAGAAAGGTCTTCTCCATATCTTTTCCTGGATTAGTAGAAGAAGACAGGAGTATACAGATCAAAAATTCATACTATTACGTTTCAGGAAAATACTATTTTCTTAATTTGCAGTACAGCTGTTTTAAATAGTTTTATGATGTTAATTCTTGCCCTGTTTGGCTAATGTCAAGCATATATGTTTTGGTATACAAATACTAGAATATTAGGCAAAATGAGTTCAAAGAAACTTTAATATTAAAGAGGTATAATTTTTTTTTGCTTGAATCTCTGAGGGATTTGTGGCCCTAGTTTAAACATGTTCTTAAATGCACAATTGAAGACTGGCATCTGTATGGGAGTTGCTGGGTTGTAGTCTGAACCACTGATTGAGCACCAGTGAGAATGGGGCTAATCTGGGGAGCTCAGGTGCAAGCAGTGCACCTGAATGAGTGGAAGTGTGGACCCTTACCCTCATGGAAGGGTGAGCAGCATCTCTCTTCAGAGATCATGCTCTTCTCGGAGGTCACCAGCCTTTGGAAAAGGATGACCCGCCTTCCTCTGTATTGCTTTCTAAACTAAATCTTAACAAAAGCCTTTTTCAGTGGGATTCTATCCTGGTAGAATGCGTTATCATAGCTCCCATTACCACAGTGTTATTTGATTAGTACTAAAGAAATTCTTGCAATGGAAACTCAAAAGTCAAGAAATCATGTTTATGAAAGCGTTCTTCTTGATGACTGCTCATTTTTAAATTAAAACCAAATCAGACTGTCTGTCTCACCCAGTTTTGCTATCAGAAGAAACAGTACTTGGAACAACTCATAGGAGCTTAGAGAACCAATGAGACCTATTACTTAGGTTTGAAAAAAAGGCAAACTGATAAAAAAGAAGTACTTCATTAAGCACATCTTTAATATTAAATGAAGTCTGATGCGCGGGAATCGGGATGTGGATTATTTGCAGCTATTTTTGAAAGTTACCTCTGGCATTTCCACTTGCTGATTGTTTCTGCCAAAGCAAGTTTTCTTTCTAGTTTAAATTAGTGTAAGCTGAATTTTCAGCTGTTGAAAGTTTTTTTTGGTATCTTTGACAATAGAGAGCCATTTTGTTAATAATGCAGTTTCTCTACAAGAGTAGTTGTACACATTATTTAAGGGGTTTCTTTCACCTGACAAATTACCTTTATAGAATTTATTAAGCATCTCTTGTACAATGTCTCATTCTGTTATTTTGTAGTTCTTGCACCATCTTCCATTCCCTGATCATAGCTGATGTTTTGTGACTTTTAAGTCTGAGTACTTTCAAGCCCTATAAGTTTGTTCTATTTTTTTCTGATTAAAATTTTATCCTTGTCAATACCATCAACTTGGCTTTCTTGACGTTTTTTACCTATTTATTTATACAAAGCTCCCCATCTTACTATTGTTTGAAGTGATCTTCCGACTGTATGTCTCTAATCTCCTTCATGGAGCAGATCTTTATGACTTGGGTTTTTGCATGAAAACTTTGTAAAGGTTCTGTTGGAGTTCAAATTAGTATTCTTGTTTGGATGATAGTGGTGGGAAGAGATGATGGATAGTGTATAAAGAACTATGTATGTAGTCTAGTTTCACAGTTGTAGAGCTAGCCTATGCAAGTTGGAGGACTTGTGCTCAACTAATCTTACAGTGAAAATAGGTTCAACATGTTCTTTGGAGATATAAGTTATGCAGCTGACTAGTGGGGGAGTAGCTGTTGTTTTCTAGTATTTCTGGATTTGTGATTCCCAAGTATTTTTTTGATATGCTGTGAGAAATTATGTTGTCTATCAGCGTGATTATCTCTTTCTCCCTTTTGAAAAGTGTTTTTATACTATACTTTATTCTGTGAAAATTGTTCTAGATACTATTTTGTATCCTTGCGTATGTGTCCTAATTATTTCTTTATTTGATAATGAGTGGCAGCTCAGCAGAACTAAGGATGAATACTTGAGTGGGATCTTCATATGGGATACAGTTGGGTATGGAGAGTTGGGGGAGGGAAATGGAGAGATGCGGTAGTTTGCCTGTGCATTAATATCTGAAGGATGCTTGGATTGATGCTGCTTCCTTCATAGTTGAAACATTATGTAAAGGATATGGTGGGTATTTGGTTGAGCTACTTATGAGTAATTTAGGAAGACAAAAAAATTTGCATAACAGTGTTGTCATGTGAAATGTGCTTTAAAAAAGATTCTATTAGAACTGTTGCTGATAAAATAGTTTGTGTATGTGCATATAGATGCTTTATTTATGTATGTATAAAGTGGTGTTTTGTGAAGATGTTCTTTAAAATGGAGAAATAATAATACACTACAGACCTAACTTAATTTTTTCAGTATTTGATGATATTTTAGCAGTAATTACATAAGCAGATAGTGACGGATTTAGAAAAGGAATGGTAACATCCACTTGTCTGTAGAGAAAATAATTTTTGTGCTTGACTGTGTTTTCTAAGGCTGTTGTTAATGGAGTATTTAACATCAGAGTCTATGTCTTGATTTCAGCTGAGAGACAGTGTTAATAGTACATTGGTTGCTGGTGAGTGATGGGTGCCTGCCTGCAGTCAGGCCAGGCCATGTGGTGGGAAGAGACACTGCCTTTATGGTGCAGTGATGGGCTTGAGACAGAGCAGAACCAGGACAGCTGACGTGAATGTGGCACAGAGTTCTTCCATACCACGTGACATCATGTGCAAGGCTATGTAGCCATAGGGAATTTGTAGAATCATAGAAGAATTAAGGTTGGAAAAAATCCTCTAAGATTATCTCATAAAACCATCAACCCCAAACCACCATGCCCACTAAATCATGTTCCTAAGTGCCCTATCTACCTTTTTTGAAAACCTCTAGGGACTGCAACTCTACGACTTCTCTGGGCAGCCTGTTCCGATACCTTGCCAATCTTTCTGACAAGAAACTTCTTCTAGCATCCAACCTGAACCTCCCCTGGCATAAACACTAGTTCCCTGGGAAAAGGGGGTGACTTCCCTGCACATTCCTTTCAGGTTTTACAGAGCAGTAAGTTATCCTGAGCACCCTTTTCTCCAGACTAAACTCTGTTCCCTCAGCAGTTCCTCATTCATTGTCTTTCTTTGCACACGCTCCAGGGCCTCAATGTCTTTCTTATAATGAGGGGCCCAAAACAATACAGCACTTGAGGTGTGGACTTGCTAGTGCCAAGTATGGGGAGATGATCACCTCCTAAGTGCTGCTGACTGCACTGTTAGAAGCCAGGATGCCACTGCCCCTCTTGTTCACCTGGGCACATTGCTGGCTCGTGTTCATCCAGCTATCAGCTAACACCCCCAGATCCTTTGCACAGCTTTCCAGCCTCTCTGCTCCAATCTCGTAGTGATGCATGGATGCATGAGGTTGTGACTAGAGAGCACTCAGCACTTGGTCTTGTCAAGCTCATGCAGTTGGCCTCAGCCCACTGATCCAGCCTATCTGGATCCCTCTGAAGGGCCTTCCTCCCAACTTGATGTTATCTGTAAATGTACTGAGAATGAACTCAATCCCCTCTGCAGTTCCTCAGATGCACCTTCAACCCTTCTTGTAGATCAGTGTCAAGCTGGCATGTCTCCAGTCATCTGGGATCTCCCCAGCTGAACAGGATTGATGATAAAAGATGGAAAGAGTTTGTGCAATCACTTCTACCAGCTTCCTCAGTACTTTCAGGCAGATCCTATTTGGCCCCATGAACTTGTAGCAGTTTGCTAACTGCTTCCTCCTGAATTATGGGAGGGTTTATTCTGTTCCCCACCCATGTCTTCTAGCTTAGAGGGCTGAATACCTGAGGATGACTGGTCTGGTTACTAGAGACAGAAGCAAGGAAGGCGCTGAGAACCTCAGTGTTATCATTGGCGGTATTATTACCCACTGCATCCAATAAAGGCAGGAAATTTTCCTCAGCCCTCCTCTTGCTATTAATGTGTTTATGAAAACTTTTTTTTTTTTTTTTTTATCTTTAACAGTGGTGGCCAGATAAAGTTCTTGCAGGGTTTTCTCCTTTCTAATTTCCTCTCTGTGTATCCAAGCAACATCATTCTATTCTTCTGGAGCTGCCTGACCTTCCTCTGAAAAATAATAAACTCTTTTTTTTTTTTTTTCTTTCTTTTTTTTTTTTCCTCAGAGGCTCAGTGAAAGCTCCCTGTTCAACCAGGCTGGTTGTCTTCTGCCAGCACATCTTATGGCACACAGGGACAGCCTGTTCATGTGCCTTAAAGACTTCCTTCCTAAGTGATATTCAGCCTTTCTGCACCCCTTTTCCCTTCAAGACTGGCTCCCAAAGAGTTCTCTCAGCTAATGTTCCAAACAGCTATTGCTCTCACACCTAACCTAGGCATGCTTTTCTTAGGCTGATCTCTGGTGAGCCTGGTTTTATCTCCTTTTCCATTCAAACCTAGTTTAAAGCCCTGTCAACATGGCCTACTAACTCCTGGGCTAAAATCCTTTTTCCCCACTTTGAAATAGGTAGAACCATCTGTTGCCAGCAAGTCTGGTTCCAAATAATGATCAAAAAACAGAATTCCTCCAATGAAACCAACCTCTTAGCCATGTGTTGATCAGGTGGGTTTTCCTGTTTCTGTTAGTATTCTTCCATGCTACTGAAGGGATCAAAGAAAAGATCACCTGAGTTCCTGCTCCTTCAAGAAAACCACCCCAGTGCTCTCAAGTTCCTCTTGACAGCCCGCAGGCTTCTCCTGGAGACTGTATCTGCCAACCTAAACTAGGATAGTAATTGCAGGGCAATACCAGACTAAGGAGCTTCCTGGTAATATCCCGGGCCCCAGAGAGGCAGCATACTAACCTGTGGATAGGGTCTGGGCAGCATATCAGGCCCTCTGTTCCCTCAGAAGGGAGGTGCCTATGACAACTACCCTTGTTTTGTTCTTGGCAGAGGCAGTCTTGAGGCGTGGGAGAGGCTGACTCACCCTAGACAACTGTATGAATGGACCTTCATCAACATACTCATTTGCCTGTCCTTCAGTCCTTCATGTTCCAGAGCTTCATACCTATTGTGCAAGGGGACCTGGGAAGGTGAGGTAGGCTGGGAGGCGATTCACCTGCCACCCCAAAGAGGGACCCGTTTCCACTCTTCCTTGTCTCTTAGGCCTCTTCCTTCTGTCTGCTGGTGATAGCCTAGGGGATCCACTGCTACTGGTGAAGTATCCCCTTCTGAAGTGTTCTTTCATGCAGGGATGGCTGAGTGTGGCTCTACCCATCTGTCTCTCTTTCCCAATCTCTGAGTTGGCTGCAGGCTCACAGCTGCTTGGGGATTGGCTGGATGTTGTTTGGCGTGTGGTGTGATATTGGGTTTGCAGTAGGGCATCGGTTGGTGGGCAGTTGTATTGTCAGCTGCTGTTGGTCAAAGGATGGTGAGTAATTGTGTTGTGGATATATACACATAAGAAATATAATTTGCTTCTTTGTGTTTAATAATATTGATACTTATTGCCTCATATATATATATATGAAAATAGTACTGTGACACCTGCACACATTCAGATATCACCGCTGAAGTTCTTTGCGTGATTTGTGAGGTTCATTTTAAAATTTATAACTGTACTAATAGGTATTAATTGGTTTTTATATGTAGGTAAAACATCTGTACCAGAACAACAAAATTGAACTGAATGTTGGCTGGGAGATTCAACCTCTACTACCTTATCACCAATATGAGCCTTTGATGCCGCAGGCCAGCATAACTTTTGGAGGAGCAGCCCGCGTGTGTGTATTTCTTTCTTTTTTTTTTTTTTTGGTGTGTGTCAGTAAATAGATTTTTGTCTCAGTTCAATTCTCTTCATTCTTGTTTCCAATTTTCTCCTTTTACCCACTTGGTGGGGAGGGAAGTAGTGAGTAAGCAGCTGGGTGATGCTTAGCTGCCTACCAGGTTAATCTGCAGTAGTCTGACATACTGTTTTGCTAAGATAAAAGTGTGTTTCCAGCTGAAGTTCTTAATGCAGCTTCATGATACAGGGAGTCTTGTCCATAGCACTAAATACTGTTAAAGAGAACTTATGCTTTGGTAATATGATTATTCGTTGAGCCTGTAAGAGGATTTAATTTTATTAAAGTGAAAGAAAGTAAAATAGAGTTTTTAGCTAGTTGGCTAAAAAAACAAGGCTGCTTGTTTTCAGTCTGTGTTACATTTTAGGAAAAATGGGTGGTTCATTGTCATGTCTTTGGGCATATTTCATGCCCAAAGCGGAACTCAGAAGAGTGAATGCTGATTGCTACTGATAGACGTGAAGGAAGTTTAAGCCTTAACATTGTGTAAAACACTACACCTTATTAATAGGCCGTTTTATTACTCTGGCTGTTTATCTCTTCCTTCAGCTTGAATGTTTACACAAAAATGTGGGAAAACGATTCCATCTGGTGCACTTTCATTGCTGTTTTTATTTGGCATAAATAGTTACAGATAAAAAATAAATGATAATTCCCTTTAACTATAAATCATTTTTAAATAATGGGGAAGATAGGACAAATGCTGAGATAAAACAGATGCAATCATACAAATTCAGACAGTTTGCAGAGTTTGATAACATTTACAAATCCAGTTTATTCATATACAAATTGCAACTCCTTAAATCTTTTAAAAATTGGGGTATTTTTTCCTTGAACTGAATAGAGTATCTTCACAAACTTTATTTGCACCAGACTTTCTGTGGTGTGCTGCATAACTATCATCACTATTACAGTAACAGATCTTGATAAAAAGTATGCCTTGAGCAATTGCATGCTTACCAACACCACGTGCAGGAAGTATTAGCAGGAGGATGGAAGTGAAAACAGGTAGAAGTTAATGTAAAGCTGTTGTGTGCCTGTGGACAGAATTCTTTGCAATAGTTTCGAAAAGCCTTTCTGAAACCTTTTAGTTTTAAGATCATCTAAGAAATATCTTTAGTTATTCTTGTAGGACCCAACGGATTAGAATGTAGGTGTGGAGACGTGTCACCTAACACTAAAGAGGCCAGGAAGGTTCTTTCGAGGCCCTGGCAGAACCTGCAAGGTTCTGCAACCTGCGGTTGGCTGCAGGATTATGGATTTTGATGGAGATTTACTGTTCCAAAAAAAGAAATCAATAGCATTGCATACTAAGTACAGTTTCTGGCACCTAGTGTATATTATAGTTCAGAATTTCTAGACTTCTGAGTTTTCAGCCACCCAGATTGACTTAATTTGCAGAGGATCTAATTTTGATCAATCAGCTCATGATAGAATTATAAACTAGACTCAGGTTTAAGTAAAAGAACACAAGTCACTCGGCTCAGTTCTTGGAGGAAGGAGATGATGGTGGAGCAGTCCTGGACCACAGAGGGATCATGGTTTTTGCCATCCTGCAGCAGTTCCAACTTAGTCACACTTAGGGCTTGGAGCTGCTTGATTTTATAAACGGTGTTCCCAGTGCTTTATGCTTCTCTTTTTGCTTTCCTATTCCAGGATGGGTGTCACCATCTTCAGGCAGCTCAGCAGCTGGATATTGAGAGCACTGATGGGCTTTAACCACACTATCAGTCAAGTGCTCCCTGTGTGGTCTTGGTGACTCAATGCTTGGATCTTGCTAACACTAGATCCATCATCACCATCGCAATGGATGTCTCTTGTGGCCCGAGAGGAAGAAGTGAGCAGCAGTGTACATTAACAGCCTGTTTAAATAGTGTAGATATTTGCCTTAGGTTGGTTATGCTGTCCATATTGTCAGGAACAGAGTATATTGGTTACAAGAGGTTGGGACTGATTTGTAAGAGAATGATACAGAAGCAGGAAACCTACTGTGAGGTTGAAAAATAAGTAAAATTATTCATGTTAACAACATACAGTTATCAGAGAATCATAGAATGGCTGAGATTGGGAGGGGCCTTAAAGATCATCGAGTTCCAGCCAACCTTCCTGCTGTGGACAGGGTTGCCTAAATCAAGGATTAGATTAGGTTGCCCAGGGCCCCACTGAACTTGGCTTTGAATGTCTGGTGGGGCATTCACAACTTCTCTGGGCAACCTGTATCAGTGTGTTGCCACCCTATGAATGAAGATTTTTTCCTAACATCTAACATAATTTTATCCTCTTTTAGTTTAAAGTTACTCTGGGAAAATTTCTGCTCCAATTAGCTTGCTCAATTATCTTTATACCAAAACGAGACAGAGTCTTCAGCTTTCTTTATTTTAATAAAGGGGAGGTTGCAGGGGCTTACCTCTGTGGTGTCTCTAAAAGTATCAGGGGACACAGCCTCTCTTTTATCCCTCTACACCAATGCTATTAAGTCCTTTCCCCATTGTCTAAGGTAGTCAGGGTTCACATTCTTTGTTTGCCTGTCGTGTGCTCATTTCCCCATTAGGTACCCTCCTTCATTTCCTTTATTTATACATTGTAATCTGGATGCCGTGTTTGTTGTTTTGCTCAACTAGAACTTTCTTTGTGTCCTGCAAAGTCTATCACTCATTGTTCTGGCCAGCAAGATAGATTTACATCCCTGTGCTAAGCTAGCATCTTCTGCCATATGCCTGAAAGATAAGTTTGTTTAACCAGCTATTTTTCTTAGATCTTATTTTGCAATGGCATGTTTTCCTTCTTTCATCTCACCTTTGTCTTATCACTATCTACCCATGTAACATGTCAATCCTCCTCCTGCTTATTAGCTGTCTTTAAGTATTTGTAATTTTTTTTGGTAGTTCTGAACTTACCTTGGTTTGCAGACTTTGCTAACTGAATTGCAAAGAATCTATCTAGCACGTCTCTCTTTTTTTTTTTCCTCCTGACTTTATTTTATAGTTCTCAATAAACCAGTAGACTTGGGGCTGCTGTTTCCTTGAGTATTCACTAGAATGTTTGACATGATCAAAGATACTAGAAAGGCTGTGACCTTTCTAAGGTCATAGCAGAATCCTGTTTTTCTTGGCTGGCTGAACTGAAAGTTTTCCTTAGTTCATAGGACTTTTGTTGTCATCTTAACTACTTGTCACTCTGAATTACAGAATTGTAGGAGTTGGGATTTTTTTTTTTCTTCCATTTGCTTGGAGAAGCCATCCAGAATAAGCTGTTCCATCACCTTCCCATGGAGCAGAGGTGTGTGAGGTGACTCTCCTGTATTTTTCCTACCTCCTCTTCCTTGCTGTATTTGAAGATTGGAATGACATGGGCTTTACTCCAGTCCTAAGGCACCTCTCCCATTCTCCATGACCTTTCAAAGTGGCTTGGCAGTAGCTTCTGCCAGCACTCATGTGTGCATTCCATGAGTGCCTATGGATTTCTGCACCTCAGATTTGCCTAGACGATCTGTTATTAGATAGTCCTTGACCAAGGGGAAGTCTCTCTTTCTCAAGGCTCTCTTCAGGGTCTGAGGCTCATGAGGATCAGTCTTAGCAGTGAAGACTGAAGCAAAGAAGACGTTCAGTAAGTCCACCTTCTTAAGTGTCCTCCATAACTGGAGTACTCACCTCATTAAGCAGTGTTCCCCCATTTTCTATAGTTTTTCTTTTGCTACTGTTGTAGTGAAACTGTGATGTCTCACCTGCAATTGTAGGCTTGCCTTTCTTGTTGTCCTTGATTTCCCACCATGCCAGATTTAATTCCACTGGGTCGAAGCTTCCTCACTGCATCCCTAAATGCCCTCTCAATGTTCCTATGACTACTCCAGCTGTTCTTTGTGTTTCTGGAATCCCAATTTCAGGACTTTTTTTTTTCCCCCCCCACAAAGTCTTCTGAATTCTTAGCATCTGCTTATAACTTCTCCTTAATGTCTTCTACAGCCTGCTAGATCAGAGCAAGCAATATTTGGGGAAGATAGGATAGGTGGCTAATCTCTCCTTCCCTACCGTCGTTGTCTGTGGAAATGTAGTATTGTTTAACTGCGTGCTAGACTTTTTAAACAGTGATGAAAAGAGTTTCTTTGTTTAACTGTAATTGTTATTACAATTTCTTTTTATTATTTCATAGATACACATGGAAGTCTCAGGTTAGACTTAGTAAATTTCTGTCATCTTAATTTTTGAATTCAGCATTTGATTTGTTCCAGTTCTTATGCAAACAGTGTAAACAAAAGAGGATTAAGATACAACAAGGTTTTTAAAAATTTATTTCAACATATTCATGTTGAACATGCAGTACAGCTTTGGCCATGCTGCATTTGTTCAAGTTTAAAGGACAAAGGTATTTTAGTATAGTTTTGATTAAAAAGTTGTTTCTAATTGTGCTTTAAAAGTCTGATCTCTAGAAATTCAGAATGCTTATCAGCATTCTGTTGTCCCTCCTGTTTTCACAAAATTTTTTTTGTCAATATAAGTTGATCATACTTGCTGAAGTAGGGGTTCATGGTTGTTGTTAATGGTGTCAGGATAAAATTGGAATTCCCTGGAATTTCCCTGGTCCAGTTAGAATGTACCATTGTCAGATTGGAAGGATCATAATGAGAGTTTGCTGGGAATTAAATTAAGAGAGTCTGTTCAAGGAAATTATTTCAATATTACATTCTGAAAAAATAGAATCAGATCTAAAGGAGGAGGATTGAATATTGGAGTTATTGCTACAGAACTTTGATTTTTATGTGTGTAAGGTATAAGACTAACTTGAAGTGTGGTGATTTATAGTTCATCATGGATTTTTGTCTGGTCTGACCCTTTCAAGTTGCAGCTAGAGATTATGAATGTGAAGGTTTCTCCTTCAGGAGGCTGGTTGGCCTCATGCTTAATAACTGCTGCATAATAAGTATTTATGGCTGGTTCTACAGAGTGCAGAAAAGAATAAGCCTTGGTTATTCGAGTAACAGAAGCTAAACAATACTGGAAGAGGCAGAAGTCTAAAATTGTTTCCATTATTGATGAGTTTGTAATCAAAAAACAGTACATAAGCCAAAATTTCCCATCTGATGCAACAATTAAATGTTGTTTCCATACTAGTCTTTGCATATGTTACCCACTTTACCTCATACTGTTGTGATTTCAGAAGGACGGAGAGGATAAGTATGGTGGGCTTTTTAGCCCTTATGCCAGTATTTGCCAGAGTTCTGATACTTGAAGCATTTCTTTATGGATTAAAATTTCTAGCAGCACCACAGATCTGTGTGTGAGCAGATGTAGTTACTGTGACAGGCATAGAATGCACCCTGTCCATAGGCTTCTCATGGCTTTTCCCAAGCAAACAGTGGATGGACAGAAGGCACATCCCTTCTCAGTGCTCCTGCATTCTGGACATGTTAATTCTAAAGGAATTTTATAGCTATAATTCTCTGGGCAAGAACTTGAGATATAACTGGAGAATTTTTTCCAAGTATTTCTGAGGCTTCCTTAGTTGTCATCTCTTTAAAGCATGAATGTTTTTGCTGCATTTTCAGTTATAAAAAAAAAAAAAGGAAAAATCCAAAGACTTGGGGGAGGTGGTGGAGTCACCGACCATGGGAGTGTTCAAGAAACGTTTGGATGTTGTGTTGAGGAATATGGTTTAGCTGGGAAGTATTGGTAATGGTTGGACTAGATGATCTTCTAGGTCTTTTCCAACCTTGATAATTCTGTGATTCTGTGAATTTTTTTTATTAAAAAAAAAATATGGATAGTAATGCCTATAATTGTAGAAGACTTAAGACAGTAGAACAACTGATGAATTCATGTTGTCACTAAAATTCAACTTGCAATTAAAAAAAGAAGCAAACTGTAAGTGTTCTCTTGTTGTCTGCTGTAAAGGTGGTGAAACTAGGTTTGTGCCCTGTTTTGGAATGTCATTTTCCTGCTTCAGTTGTTTCGTGAAGGGCACTGAGTTCTTATGATCTTCATGGATCACTTACTCTTAATTATGACATGTCAGACAGTAGCCTGTAGTTTAACAGAAAGTAAACTCTATTGCAAATTAAGGTAACAAAGTTTATCTTCCTCTTCCTCGTAGCACAATGGCTGACAATAAAGCAAAGCCGACCAAACCTGCAAATAAGACTCCTCCAAGGTCTCCTTCAGATCCAACTAAGGACCGGGCTGCAAAACGATTATCCTGTGATTCAAATAGCTCCCATGAGGGAGCTGTGGCAGGAGAAATAAGTGCTCTGGAAGAGGCCTTTAGAAAATTTGCTATCCATGGTGATACAAGAGCCACAGGAAAAGAAATGCATGGGAAGAACTGGTCTAAGCTGTGTAAGGACTGTCAGGTGATAGATGGGAAGAATGTGACAATCACAGATGTTGACATTGTCTTCAGTAAAATCAAGTAAGTTCCTTTCTGCTATTGTTTCTTTGTCTCTCCAGTATGCTTTGTGGATAACCATCTAAATTTATCTTTGATTCCTCAAGGACCTTGTGAGTCACTATGCCTTTGCCACAGTCTCTTTAAATGTTCCTTAGTGAAGCTGTTGCTTTCAGGTTCTGCCTGCTACATTAAACTGACTTCAGCAGAGCAGGTGTTGAAGAGTAATGCGGTGCAGAGAGATGGAATAACCTGTATCTGTCTTGATGATGTCCTAACAAACTTGTTTTTTTTTTTTAAGATACAGTAAATGCTGTGAATGTTTCCTGAACAATATGTGAATGAAGTCAGGATGTAGTCTTAAATCTTGACAAAATTCAGCCTCAAAGAACTGAGGCTAAGGTGGGATATTTACTAAGGTCTTTTTCCACGCATAGTCTCAATGTATAGCAAAACAGCTGCTCGTATTTAAAGTGTAGGGTGCTGGTCACATCAAACTGTTTGTTTTTTTTTTCTTGACTTCATGATGTATGGTGCTGGCATTTATTTTTAGAATTTCTTTAGCTTTTGTCAACTTTAATTCTCTTTCATTACAGAAATAATAAAATACAGAAATAATAAAATCTTGATACTACTTTCTTATATTGGTGTCTGGCCAAGTTAAGGATAGGGCAACTCTGTGATAATTAGCTGATTTAAAGAAGTATCTGTTACCTTCTGTTACCTGCTAGAAGTACCTGCTAAAGAAGTATTACCTGCTAGGGTAAAAATGAATCCAGTTCTATTATGCAGGAGTCAATTGTGAAGTGGCGGGGACTTAGGACTGAAGAAGGGCATCAGTGCATCACACTGCTATTGATCAGCAGTCTCTGCTTAGCTCAGGGTTTCTTGTCTGCTTCTGTGGAGTGTGCCTGTTCAGCATTTTCTCAGACTGCTGTTGAGTGGACATTTCAGAAGAGATATACTATCTTTCCCCTCTCCTTGCTTTATTTAGCAGTTGGAATATTTTGCATTTGTTGCAGTTACCTTAATTGTTTGTTAGATACTTACTCTTTCCTTATTTGCATATATATCATGTATTTTAAAACTACTTTTCCTTTCTTTCTCTTTTGTTTCAGATTTAACCCTAAGCTAAATGGTAACAATAAATTTGGAGCGCATCAAGAAAGGCCTACTCAGTATATAAGCTCCTTGCTTATCTTACAATGAAATATTTCTGAACAGAGCATGAGGGTGCTTTTTGTGTTGGTTTTGTTTGACAATTCAAGTTTTGTTTTGTTTTTTTTAGCACCTTTGTTGAATGGAAAACAGAATTTCCAGCACCTCAGAAACAGCAGCGTACTTCTCCCATGCCAAATGAAAGAGTTAAGTTTTTGGGTATCTAAACTCTGTAATTCATTGCTGCTTTTATGTTCACCAGCTTCGCTCTTATCTCACAAGACAGACTTTGACCCGTGATTCTGATAGCCATCCATAGAGATGGATGATGTTGGTGCCTATTGGAAGCTGGCCAGGGAACACAGTCCATATACTAGAAGAAATGTTTTGTTGTATAATATTACAGTTGCATCTGGCCAAACATTTTCTGTCAGGTCTTTGACTGGGAAATGAGTGTGTTGAGCAGAGTTTGTTTTCTAGCCAGCAGTGCTCGTAGTGAATGACAATGGCAAGCTTTGTCAGAATACTAGAAAGTAAGTACTATTTCTATGTGTAAGGTCCCTGTTTGCCATCTTGCTAACTTTCTCAGGATTGATTTATTGTTCTGCTACGGATGCTTTATTTATTTATTTTTAATATTTTATCTTAACTGTTATACTTGACAACAAATTAAGTTGCAACTGTACTCTATGAGAAGAAAACATTTTACAAATTACTGGGTTTGAAATTTTAATGACAGGACCAGAAATATTATTTTTTATAACTTCAGTTCAGGCTTTCTGGTAAAATGTGGAGTTTAATATACATATCTTAGTTTTAGCTTACTCCAATATTTTTTTCCCACTTCCAATACTTATTATTGTTTATTGACATCTCTCCTTTGTATTTGACATGTTAAGAATGGTAATGCATTCTGGGTGTACTGAGCTTAGTGGCATGCAACTTGTGGACATGCAGTAGTATTTAGAAATAAATGGTTTTCATGGGAATGGGAATTCCATGGTTATCCTTTTAGTAGCTGAAACGATTGCCTGCTTTCTTGGAATTTTTGTATATTAACTGACTTGTTTCTTTTATGCAACTCTTCCAGAGTTGCAAAAGTTTATTGGTCATGCTTCTTCTAGTGTGTTTGCAAGATGGGTCGAGTGAATCTTACTGCCTTAGAGAAAGCAGTCTCATTGGTGACACATGAAAAGGGCACATAAATGTTCTGCATTTAGTATAAAAAATGCATCTGCATTCTTGTTAATCCTGCAAGACTGAGAGACACAACACAACAGTCTAAGAACTTGAGGGTTTTTTGTATTAAGGAAAGCAGAATATCTAATAATAGGTGTTACTGATCTCTGACCAGCAGTCTGGCATGTTGTTCTAGGAACTTAAATTTCTTTGTTGAGGTCAACAACTGCACTCAGGAATGTGGTATGTTAGCTATGCCATACACATAGTTCATTTGTTGTATGTAGTTAATATGGTAATAGCCATGATATAAATGCCTCTGCTGTTATTTTAGAAGTGTTATCACTCAGTACTACAAGAGAACGCTTTAAGCACTGCCATAAAACTGTTAATTCTATGGTATTATTAGACAGAAAAAATCAAAATATTTCTGTTTATACTGACATGTTGCTATGGTTGCAGGCAGGCCTGGGTGACATCAGGGCTTGGATCCATTATGAGCATTTATTTAGGTAGTTGTCTCCATGGTAACATTTGTTTGTTTTGATGTTACCATGTGTTAAATCTTAAACAAATTTTTGCAGTTCTATACAGGATTGTTATTGAAAGCTGTTTAATCTACAGAAGCTTTACAAATATACCATACTCTCCACCCTTTCAAAATATTTTTGGTGAAAGATCAAATCAAAGCATAATTGTCCTCTGAGATTCCATTAATAGTTTCTTGTGTTGCTTTGACATGTTTTCTTGTTGCTGAGGAAGCCATGTATTCTGAAGGCCAGAAAACACTCCTCCATCTTTTCGAGAAAGGAAGTTTTTGTTCCCATGGAGAATCTTCACAACAATTTTCATGTGCCCTGAACAGTTCCACTCATACTCTATATTTAGTGCATCTTGCAGAGTCAGCTGTTTAGCCTAGTTCCCACACTCTGGATCTGTCAAGTCTCTACAGGAGTGCTTCCACCTGAGATCAGCCTGGACTTAGTTCAGCAGTAGTTAACCATTGCTAAGAGACTGTGAGAGGTTTAAATTTGATGTTTTCACTAAGAAGCTGGCAAGATTGTGTGCCTATTTTCCTTATTTGTCAATACTCCAAAAATAATGCCTCCTACTTACTTCCATAGACACTACAACAAATACAAGGAGTGCAATAGCACTATTTGATAGAGCAAATTTTCAGCTACAAAACACTATCTTTCAATGTAGTCACCACTGTTTTTCCAACACCAGATGCATTTTTCCAACAGTGAACAAGTGTGTGTGTGCTGTGCTTGTGCAAGTCTGCACCAGCAGAGGCGACCTATGCTTTCACAGCTGCTATGTTGACATAACTGCTAGGAAAATATTGCCTATGTGGTCCATTTTTCATTGACACACACAGTTGGAAGATCCAGATGGTATGGTGAGTGTGGTAGGACAGTCTAGCCAAGATAGGCAACGTGCTCTACAGTTTTCAAACTGGTATGGGGCCCAGCATTACTGTACTGTGAGAAAAAGGTTGTCTTCCTCTCTTGACTGATTCTGGAAGTTCAAGCCTGCAGCTTAGTCAGCATTGCAGTACATCAGTCAGAGTTGATGGTTTTTCTGGCTTCCTGGAAATCCAGAAGGATCACCCCTTTCCTATCCCTGTACGCCAACCAAACTGCTTAAGTCTTTAGTATCATGATGAATACTTCAGTTTTACAGTGTTACTCTCCTTTCGTGATTGTGGCACAAGCTTCTGGGGATTCTTCTAAACCTTTGATGGCAAAATTGAGATAGAGGTCCTGTTGAGATGTGTTGAGATAAACCAAAATTTGCTGGAGTTAGTACAGCTGACATAAAAATTGAGAGAGATCTTGGACTTTTGTTAAGCTTGTCAGGGTTTAAAAGATTACAGCTTTAATTTTCTGTGTTTGGTCTAAGGGCTATTGCTCTTCCAGGAAAATGCAGATCTTCTGGGGATTGTGAGTAAGGCTTTCTAATTGGATCTCCTTTTAGGAGAAGATTTGGACACTAAGCCCAGAAAAATCATGTATTCTCAAAAAGTTGGTTGAATCTTTTCTGTTATTATCTGTGGGTATATGTACTTCCTGAGGTCTTCTGGACTATTTCTTAACAGGCATAAAAGTTCAAGTCTCTAGAAGAGGAATAAGCCACTATAATGAGAAGAATTAATTCTGTTGACTCTTCATCTCTGCTGACACAGCAGAGCATTGTACCACTTAGTGCCATTTGTGATCATAGCACCAGCAGCTGCAGAGCAATGGTGATATTTGGCACCAGGCTGTGACTCCCATGACACATGACAGCACTAGCTTCATGGCCCAGATGTCTTGAATCTTTATTCTGTGCCTTTCAGCTGAAAACGCTGTTTAAAAAAAGATAGTAAACTAATGACTGAAGCAATTGTGCTAATAGTGGCTGTATAATTTATTCTGTGCAAAAGATAGGACTGATAGTTTTTATCTCATAACAAGGATGTTTTGTTTTTCTATCAGCCAACAATAGCCGTAGAGTGACACTGTAACATGGTAGTAGTTCATTCACCACAACTGAGAAATCAGTATAAGAAAACAAGATCTGTTTTTACTGATTGGAGTTCGTTATACAAGATCTCCAGGTATGCTCATTACAGTATACCAGTTAACACTGGATTTGTATGTTTCCTGATACTTGAGGTGTTTGTTACTCAATGTGGAGTGTTGTTGAGCTTTTGAAGGGAACTGACAACACTGAGAACTGAGATGTTACTCGATTTGTGAGACCCAGAGCAGCGTGGGATTGATATGAGAAACTGCCACAGCGAGGATCTGTAGAGGAGATGGCAGCTTGGACTCATCTGGTACAGTCTGTGTTTAACAAAAAACGTATGTTCAAGTCTGCAGCAGTGAGGGTCTGTGCTGGGAGACAGGTGGAGTGGTGACTACATTGCTTACTAACCTGTCCAATCATTTTCCCCAGGATAGTTTGTAGTACTAGGAGAAGGTTAATTAAACCTATTTTGATTCTCATTATGCTCAGTCTATTGTGTATTTGGAAATGGGTCACTGGGTTGGAAGAACTACAGGGGGTCCATTCACTCCCTGCTGAAATAACCACTAGTTCACCCTTCTTAGCACCAGGTAGAATTTGCTAGCTCTCTCTGTCACCCTCTGTTACTGCTTAACAGGTCTGCATGGTCTCAGAAGGACATCAGCCTGGAAAAGCGCTATCTTGCCTTTGCAAGATCCTCTACTCCAACCACTCTCTTGCTAGAAAAATAAAAGACGACCACCACACTAACAAGTGTTTGGGACGTTAACCCTTTTGCTTCTCAGTTTACAGTAGCACTCCAGTGTTTTAGCTGGGTTATCTGCTGGGTTAGACCACAACAGTAAGTTGATAGACAAGTATCAAATCTAAGAAAACAGTGATAGGTGGACTGGAAGGAGAAGCCAGAGAGGTAATCTGGAGCAATGAAGATATACTGTTGGTAGATGAGAATCAAGTCTTGGAATACTTGAGGAAACTGGATACGCTTAATTCCACATGCTGTAATGGGATGAACTTGGGAGTTCTGAGAGAACAGGCAGATGCAATCGCTAAGCTGCTCTCAGTCTTTGATTGTGGCAGCTTGGTGAGAAGTGTATGAGGATTGGAATACAATAAATGTTACTCCTGACTTCAAAAAGGGATATGTAACTAGCATAACTTTCTCCTTCCTGGGGAAGATAATCAAGCAGCTGATCTGGAAGCCGTTTCCAGGCATGCTAACAAGAAGAATATCATTAGGAGAAATCAGCTTGACCAACTTGAAACCAGCTTCTGCAGTGAAGTGTCTGGCCTGGTAGTTAAGCACAGAACAGTGGACATTGTGTGCCTTTATAAGGCCTTTGAAACATTGTCTCCTGTATGATCCTTGTAAACAAGCTGTTAATGAATGATCTGGATGTGTGCAGTGAGGAGGATCAAAACATGGCTGAAAGTCTGGGCCCAGATGGTGATCATCAGTGAAGTGGAGTTGTGGGTCAGTAACTAGTGATGTACCCTGTGGATGAATACAGGGTCCAGTCCTGTTCCACATATTTACTAATGATATGGATGATGGGGCAGAGTGTACCCTGAGAAAGTCTGCAGATGGCAGAAAACTGGAATGAGTGGCTAATACACTAGACGGTCATGCTACCATCTAGAGGGATCTTGACAGAATGGAGAAATGTGCTTACAGGAGTTTCAAGCAGTTTATTAAGTAGAAGTGCAAAATCCTGCACTTGAGAAGTAGCAACCCGCTAATACATGCCAGGGAACAATGAACTGGAAAGTAGATCTTCATTAAAGGCCCTGGTGTTCACTTGTTCTGGTGGACACCAAGTTGAGTATGGGCCAACCAGTGTGCCTTTGCTGAAAAGAAGGCTGCAAGCATATCCTGGGCTGCGTTAGGTGTAGTGTTAGCAGCAAGTTGAGAGGTTAACCTTCTCAATGATTGGCCCTGGTGAGGCCACAGTGGCTGTACTATGTCCAGTTCTGGGCTCTGCAGTACAAGAATGACATGGACATACTGAAATGCCGCAGTGAGGATAAAGGGACTGGAGCATTTCTCCTACAAGGAAAAGCCAAGGGAGATAGGACTATTCAATCTATAGAATAGAATTGGTTGTATGTTTCTTCATTGATCTGGGTGGAAGCGGCAATGGTATATGAATATGTATGGATTAAATGTGCTGGGCTGTTTTTTTTTCTTTTAATTTATTGTCACTACAGTGCAGCATGTGCTTTCTGAAAAATGTGGAGTGTTAGTCTATTTGTATAGAGCTGTTTTTTCATTATGCTTTAGTTTCTGGTTAACTTGTTCATAAAAATATGTCAGTGTGCTTTGTGTTTTCCCCATTCTTTTTTCTGAGATAAGGTCGCACTGAAGCTATTAAGAAAAGTGAGCTTAGCAAAACTGTGCCCTCAACTCAGAATTTGTCTTCTCACATTTCTTAAAGCATGAACCTTTAGAGAATCAAGTTTTAGCATTTCTTAGCTGATTGCAATTATGCAATGCATGGTCTTCAAAAAATGTTGTGTTCACCAACTAAAACTTTTATTTTAAACCTATGCTTGCATGCATTCTAGATGACTTCTATATAATCTGAACTAGAAACTGTCTGCCAAATAATCACAAGAGGAATAGAGAATTTGGAGACTACCCGAGACAGTTTGAATTTGGTATATGGATTACCTTTGACTTTTATTTTGTCACGTGAAGAGGACTGAACAAATGTTTGAGTATAGGCATGCTCAATAACTTTGAAAATAATTTTTAAAGCACCTCCTTAAGTTCAGTTTATTTCCTATTTTCTTATATCTGTAAGAATTCAGTTGGACTCATAGATTTCCTATTTTGCTTCTCATTTCCTGTTTTTCTCATTCTTTCTTTTTTTCTGAATGATAGGCACATGATTTTTTTTTTTTTTTTTTTTTTGGTGCATTTGCTTGGAGTAAGCAAACCAGGTTTGTTTCTGCTTGGAGTAACTTAATGATTCTGCCAGCTTGTAGCTAATTGAACAGTGCTTTAAAAAAACGTTCTTGCTTTGGATAATGTATTGAAACACTGTTCTGAAAAATGGGAATGGCTGCTGGCAATGCAGAAGAATTACATTAGTAAATTTAAGTCACTTTCTGCTGTTTTAGAACATGTGAAGGCAAGAGGGAGGTGGGGAGCAGGGAAGATTTGTGAACATTGGAGTTGTATGGAAATTCAAATCTAAATGGATTACTCCTAAGGTGGGAAGGTTGACAGGTCTTTTTTTGTTTTGTGTGTATACCTTTTCTCTGAAGTCTCATTTCTTGAAGCACATGGTTTAGCTCAGGGCAGTTGATTATGTCTAACAGATTAATTGTGGGTTTTTCTACATAAGACCTTTGCAAATGGACTGCCATTGTATTTAGTTTTTCTTCCTCCACGTGGTATATCGTTCTTGATTTCACACCTTTCTTTTTCTATCCATGGTCTATGATTCCCAAAGCCTGAGCTTATGCTCTCAGTTAAAGCCAGTTGTTTATTACCATTTTCTCATATGTCCAGCAGAAAATGTTTCTACAAATAAATGTATATTTAGGTTTCCTGCTTCTGTTTTCTGAGTTATTAAAACAACCCAACATCCATGCACTCTTACTTACATGGGCATATCTTACTCTTCAGTAGATTTGGCTGGTTTTGAGCTTTCATTAGTATCAGAAATTGCTTTTATGCTTGTATAAGATTTAACATGATGAAATCGTTTTAAAAATTGGAGCGTTGCTGTTTTATAGCTGTCTGGTAATGATATTTTCTTATTTGGACAAGCTTATAAAAATCTGTTGGTTTTTAAACCCTGTGTCATTAAACTCTAAAGGCAAGTCCCACCTCAGGTTAGATGAGACTGATGCTCTGGCTTCCATAGCACCATTTTTCTGTGTTGTTTAATGTTTAAATTATGTTTCAAAAAGAAGAGAAACTTTAATGGATAGTATTAAATATAATTTTCATTGTGTAAAACAAAAAAACCCCAAAAAACACACAAAACAAAGCCTGTCAAATTACTTGACCATGAAATGTGAGTAAACTTATTTTATCTTGGTGGTATGACCACTAAAAAATAGCTACAGTGCCTGAGTAACAGCATGGTTCTTGCGTTATTTTCCCTTTATTTCGTTTTTCTTTGGTGATTTTTTTTGCTTGTTTGTTTATTCTGAACAGTAGTTTCTGAATTAGAATGGGAATTTTGTTGAAGACATCACTGCAAACAGTGAAGAATGTCTAGAATACAGTAAGAACAATAAAATGTTCAAATTGCAGTTGTAATTTTATTTGAACTTTATAGTGATATTAAAAATATATCTTTGTAACGCTCTCACCCACCCACCCATCACTTTGCCATCATGTGAATTGGCCAAACATTTGAAAAATACTGTTTTTATAGAAATAAAGATCCCTATCTGGTAATTTAAAAACCTCTTGTAACGCTAGACCTTGTAAAAAGATGTAACTAGGCTTTTTGCTTGAAATAGCACAAAAACTTGGGGGAAAACAAGAAAATATTCCAGGAAAGCTGGTAGCACAATAAAGTTTCTCTTAATGAAATTTTAGAAAAAAATTGAGAGAAGACAGACATTTGAATAATATGTTGCTAGGAAAAAATCTTGGATATTTACTGTTGTTGCATAAGAATGAGTTAGATTTGGTTCTTATTCTCTTTACTTGCATGGTGGTTTACTTTGAAGGTCTTAATGAAACCTTAATTTAAGTTCTCATGTCTTGAGACTTAATTAAGGGCTTACAGTGTCAAGTCATGTATTAATACCATTTTTCTTCGAGTTCATATAATTGTGTGACTATTTCTTATTTATTTCTCAATGAAATAAGATGTGGCATCACATAATCGCGCACCATCTAGTCCTTAGTAATGCAGCGTCTGATGCACAGACTCAGATGTGAACGATCCAAATCATTTACCACAAGTTCTCACATCACTTATATACTTTCACAAGTTTTCTTTTTCTGACTTTCCCATCCACCCCTACAACTTTCCTATCCACCTTTACATGTCAACAGAGCATTCTACAAAACACTCTGCAACTATTCATGCAGGCACTTATCCAGTCAGAGCTGTGAGACTTTCTTCTTCTAGAGCTGTTCTTGGTTCTCATGCTGTTTATCTTGCTCCACGGCTCCTGCTCTGAACAGCTTTTCTTGTATTCCCACAAGTATGATACTTCTTTCTCTGTTAAGTTTCATTAATAACAATAGCACTGTCTCTTTTAAATATGTGATTTCTACTTTGGAGTCTTCTTTTTTTCCTCTCCTCTTTGACATGCCACACAATGTTCTTGGAATTGGTTAACTCCTCGCATCAAAGTTGTCTTACCTGAATGTCAGCTCATTCAAAACATAAACTTGTATGAAGAGATAGCAGTAAAGAAGGTTACTGTCACCCAAAATCCAGAAGATGCTGGTGCTAACGGTACAGTTCATCATCCTTAGTATCCTTTATCTTTGATTTTCATGTACTTAAATAATATGACGGAAGTTCCACAGAATTGTCATTAATGCGAAATCTCTGTGATCCTTTTTGTATTCAATAATATTACATTATTTTTATATATATTATTTTTAATTCAGTACTTAGTTTTGTTTAATTCATTTGGATTATTTGCTTGCATTCTCTATTACTTAGATATTTGCTTATGGATTGGTGCCTTTGCTTGATGCTAGGTTCCTTTCAGTAGCGCTTGTATGGAACGTATTTTCACTGAATGTAGACTGCTCTTCCTTTTAATCAAGCATTTTAATGCAGTAGAGCCTGAATCAAAGTGAACCTATCTGCCGTTATTTTCCTGTGACAGGATTGTGTCCATTCATGTGGGAAGGCTGGTGAGCTCTAGGCTGATGGTTTCTATAGTTCTTACTTTTCCTAAGTCATCAGGCAATGAGTACGCGTGCATTGCTCAACTCTAAAAGTACAGATAGTGTTGATTGTTTGCTATGTCAGCTGTAATTATTTTCCCATAAGCCTCTACACTTCAACAAGAAACTTTTGAAGCTATAGTGGCTATGTTATCTTCCGCTCTTTGAAGGAGGATGTGCTGTTTAAGTGTGATGTGCTGTAATAGGAAAGAGCTTGTTATCATTAGGCCGTATAAGCTTGTCAGAGCCTGGAGAAGATTTCTGAATGAAATCATTAGATATTGAAAACTAATTAAATATTCATATGTCTCAAACTGCTTTCTTTTACTTTTAGGAGGCAGACTTAACGAGCTCTGTGACACCGTCATCATGGATTTTTGTCTTTCAGGTGTGACCAGAGGTGTCCTTGGCAGTTCTCAAACATCAGGTCGATGCAGTTGCAGTTAAGAATTTCTGCCTTCATTCTCTGTGATCTGTGGGTGTGTTCTCAGCATAGTGAATATCCTTAAAATGGCAAGAATGAAAGAGAGCTTTGAATAAACTCAACTCTCTGAATAAGAAACTGGAACATCTGCAGGATGATTCTTAGGCACTGTCTTCCTGCTTCAGCACTAGTTTGTCCTCTAGTATATGGGATCGAGACTTGTTTCTGGGGTGCCTCTTTTTTCCTTTTTGTTTTGTTTTGTTGTTATTTTAAGGCTGTATCCTGAATCATTCTGTACTCTGATAAGCTGCTTCTGCTGCCACTTGCTCTGTTTCCCTTGGCAGTTAACTTTCCCCTGAGTCATGCTGAGAAACTGTGGCTGTCCTTCATGTATGCAAATAATAGGTTTTCACGTTCCTGAATAACTCTGTTGGTTTCATATCTTTTATTAGATTCTTGCCCAGAAGTAGACAGCATGTTGAGGATAATAGCAGTATGTTTGTGATGACGTTTGTCTGTTTTGTGTGTGTAAAGTTTCTGCATTCCTGGAGGAGAGTTCAGGGATTCACAACCAGAAGATCTCTTTTCTTTGTATAATACTTTCTTAGAACATTTTTATTAGTAGTTAAATCTTGCATAGATCTACATAGATGTGTATTCTTAAATAGTCAGATGCAGCATTATTTTTATTCTCTTAACCTGAAAAAAAACAAAACACCAAAACCCAACTCACTACTCTCTTAAGTTGATTTTGTCTGTTCTTCCAATCCCCATCTTTATGGAGGCAGAAACTTCTTAACTGTAACTGCATCGACCTAATATTTGAGAGCTGCCAAGGACATGTCTGGTCACACCTGAAAGACAAAAATCTATGATTATGGTGTCACAGAGCTTGTTAAGTCTGCCTCCTAGAAGTAAAAGAAAGCAGTTTGAGACAGATGAATATTTAATTAGTTTTCAATATCTAATGATTTCATTCAAAAATCTTCCCCAGGTAGATGAGGTACTTTCTGCTTCAAATTTTTCTTCATCTCATCCTCCTTGAATTCATTAATCTATATTTATCCCTTTTACTTGTTTTAGAGCGTTTTCCTTTTGAAGCTTTTACCTACTGCATGTTTTTGCCAAGTAAATTTCTTTCTCCTCTCCCTCTTCATTCCCATTTGTCCTGGTTTCACTTCATCAGTATGCATAAAGTTTGGGCAGTCCAGTGTGTACCTCAAGGGGTATTGGTGTTGAGTTAAGAGGCAGTAATCAACACTATTACAGCAAACATCTCCTAGATCAAAGTAGAATAAATTCTTATTTTTTTCTCCATCCCGAACTGACTTCAACTTGCATCAGACCAGCACCGTATATCATCTTTCCTGCTCTGGACAGTTATAACAGATGCAACCCTGGTCATGGATGAAATGAACTCTGTGGACAGTTTAGAGGGGTGACCCATATGCTATAGCAATGACACCTATGTAGTTAATCAGGATGTGTGATAAAATGTTGGGTGTAAATGGTGTAGGATAAAAGGTGAATATTGTCCTGGTTTCAGCCAAAACTGTTAATTGCACACCGATGTTTTGTTTGTTGCTGATGAGAATCCGCCTGGGGTCACACTGTGCCACTGGGCAGAGAGCCACGGCCTTTATGGCATGATGTGACAGCAGGTTGTGGGGTAGAGCCAGAGCAGATTGCCTGAATTAGGAAAAGAATTAATCCATACCATGTGAAATCATGTGGAAGGCTATACATCTGTGGGGAGTTGGCCAAGGGGCAGCTGATGCTGGGGGCTGCTGGGCATTGTGGTTAGTGGTTGGTGAAGACTTGCAATGCTGGTGGGATGTTGATCAACAGGTAGTTGTATTGTTAGCTGGGCATCAGTCATTGGGTGGTGAACAATTGCATTGGCAGATATATATATATATATATATGTATGTAGGTAGGTAGGTAGTTACCACTGCATATTTGCTTCCTTCTTTCCCCTTCTGTCTTACTAAATGGCTTTTATCGAAAGCCACAAGTTGTATTCTGTTTCCAGTGCTGACAAAGATACCTACTAGTGCTGCAGTGAACTACTGAAGTCCTCTTGCTTTGGGTTTTTAAAGCGCTTCACATACTGTCACATCTTCATGTATTTAGAAAGATCTTGATGTATTATACTTGTCTCATTCTATAGCGAGACGGCTATTACCTGGAGGTGAATTGGTACTTTCGCGTTCACTTCCTGGATGAATTGTACGCATTATTCTGTCCTTGCTGCCCTCCCCTTGATTTCAGAGAGATTTCTGTCAGTTGTACATGGCTATCACTGTGATGCAAAGAATCCATCTCGCACTGCGTTTTTCTCTGTGCCATGCTTGTTGTTTTGCTGTCCTTGAATGATGATAAAACTGATAATGGCACTGCCCTATGGGATAAATGAACCTGTTCAGTGTAGGTCCTTCTTACTGGGCCAGGTTGCTAGAACCAAGCAAGTTATATCTATAGAGAAGTTTTAAAAGTTGTCTTGACATCTTGTTTGTCTGGTTCTAATTTTTCTCTGAAGGGAACTCATTTCTATTAAATAGCCATCAATAGCTCAAAGATGTCCCACTCCAAATATTCCCACCACCTTAGGTGAAGATCTCTGTTGTAGATTCTTCCTAGGATTATTTTGCCAAGGATATATTTTTGGGAGGATATCTTCTTTCCTAAGAATTTGCCAGTTGAATCCTGCTTCCATCAACATCCAGGTGTTCAACTTCAGTATCCCAGTTCTACCCATTAATTGAGTGGGAGTCTCTGATGCAGGACGATGCTTCAAGTTTAATTTTCTCTTGGTTCTTTTACTGCTGCTGTTCTTTAGAGCTGTTAAATACTACAGTACATAGAACCTGGTGGAGTTGTACTGCAGTGTCTTCTGCCCTCTCTCTTTAGTTGTATTTGCAAATAGAAAATTCTGTTGGCACGTGAAAATCAGTGAGTTTCTAGCTGTAGTGAGTTTTACTTTAGCAGAATGCCACTGACAAATTGAACAAGATCCATCTGTTTTTTTCTATTTTAATACATTAAGAGAAATAAACAAGAAGCATGTTCCTTTTTCTTTATCTCTCTCATTATAGTGTTGTTTGTTAAACAGCCACAATACTCATGCTTCTCAGCTCAGATTTATTTTTGTATTTAAGGATAGAGCAGATATAGCATGTTTGAAATCTGAATTTTGTTAGAAAATCTGCATTCATTGGAGATTTGAGGAAAAGGTATGTCTTCTAGTCTGCTGTGAATGTTATCAGCACATTTGGTTTTGTTAGGATTTAGGGAATAATTCTGATGGATATTTATTGATGAAGACTTTTGGCAGGAGTTGTTAAGTTTGCTATTGAATGTGATACCATTACATGGTTAATTTGGATTATTTAGATCATTAATTCTTAATGGAGGAATGACTTAAAGGAATGTGAGAGCAGGAGTGGCACATTAGAAGTTGTCCAGTTAAACTTACCATGCCAGTTAGGCAGAAACTGTGGCAGATAAGCCATTTGGGCATTCTGTTACCTGACCAATCCTTCATTTTTCTCTTCTTTGGGAAGGGCGTAAGTATGGGGAGTATTCAATATTGAAGTTACTCAGATTTACAAGAGAGAATGTGGTCACATTTTTAGTGATATCTGAGTTGGCTGACACATGCAAGTCAGTGGTGAATTTAGAGTAAGTAAATCTTAGAAACAAAAATTCATTGGATAAGAGTTAATTAAAAGACATTTGTTGTACTCCCATCTGTAATTATGCTGCCTCCAGACCTGTGTCAGACTTTCCATACTCCACAGACCCAAACTTTCTAGTCAGGTGACAACTGCCAACACTAAACAGTGCCAATTAGTTTATACCGCTGTAGACCTTCCTGGCATGATAGCAAGAACAGAAGCTTCTTTCACTGTTTTTACACCATCCTTTCCCCTCTTGTATCTAAGAAAAATGAAAGGAAACATGATTAGCAAGTGGTATAGGGTGACTTTTTGTAGATTAGAGATTTAGACAAAAAAACTGTTAAATTGGAAACTGTTATATTAACAGTTAACTGAAATACTGCAGATAGATTTCTGATACTGGTTGAGGATTTTGTGTGTGGGTTATATGGAGTGTAATTGTCTAGTAGTCACTTGTTACTTCAAACAGTATATAGGTCCAAATAATGTAGAATAGTGTAGAAGTATTAATTTGCAGCAGTAAATTCTCACATTACTCTGGATGGATCCTGTTATGTGACAATGTTAGTAATAACATTTGCAAATAAATACTGTGTCATTTGCTATTACAACTTGCTTTGGGCCTGTACTTGATCTTTTGCGTTTTATGTTTGTTACACTGATGTCCAGGCTTGGAACTGATGATTGTTTTACATATGACACAAAGCTGAGTTCTGTGGTTGATGCACTGGAGGGAAGGGAACCTATCCAGAGGGACTTGGACAGGCTGGAGAAGTGGGCCCATGTGAACCTAATGAGGTTCAACAAGGCCAAGTGCAGGGTGTTGCACTTGGGCTGGGGCAATCCCAGGTATTTATACAGACTGGGGTAAAATCTCCTTGAGAGCAGCCCTGCAGAGAAGGGCTTGGGGGTCCTGGTCGGCGAGAAGCTGGACATGAGCCAGCAGTGTGCGCTTGCAGCCCGGGAGGCCAACTGTGTTCTGGGCTGCATGAAAACAGGGGTGGCCAGCAGGGAGAGGGAGGTGATTGTCCCCCTCTACTCAGCTCTTGTGAGGCCCCATCTGAAGTACTGCGTCCAGGCCTGGGGACCCCCAGTACAAGAAAGATGAAGAGCTCTTGGAACAAGTCCATAGGAGGGCCACTGAGATGATCAGAGGGCTGGAGCACCTCTTCTGTGGGGAAAGGTTGAGGGAACTGGGCTTCTTTATCTTGGAGAAGGCTTTGAGGAAACATCATTGTGGCCTTCCAAACTTGAAAGGAGCGTATAAACAGGAAGGGGTACATGATAGGACAAGGAGGAATAGTTTTAAACTAAGACAGGGGAGGGTTAGGTTGGCTATTAGGAGGAAGGTTTTCAGCCAGAGGGTGGTGAGGCACTGGAACAGGTTGCCCAAGGAGGCTGTGAATGCCCCATCCCTGGAGGCATTCAAGGCCAGGCTGGATGTGGCTCTGGGCAGCCTGGACTGCTGGTTGGTGACCCTGCATGTAGCAGGGGCTGGAACTAAATGATCATTGTGGTCCTTTTCAACCCAGGCCATTCTATGATTTCATGGTATATGAACCTGGACTCCAAAAACAAACTGAGGAATTAAAGCTTTATTCCAGAATCTAGTGGTCGCATGTGAAGACATCCATCAAGAAAGGGAGAATGATGGTCACACCTTCCAGACATTTTTCTAAATACCAGTAGTCTGTTCCCAAACATAGGGGCAGTTAGAAAGAAATTTAATATGTATCATGAATATGCTTTCCTCCACTGAAGGGTGTTGCATTTGAACAATTCTGTTTGTTATAGGAAGCATAGCTTAGAATAGAATGCCATGGCTTATCCTTCTTAAACATAAAGGTGTCTTTGTATCATAGTTAAGCACAAGGCTTTAAAATTTTATATTATTAGTCTCCCTTTTATACATATTTTTTACTTTTCATTGCAGAGACCACTTTTATGATGCTTGTGTTATCATGAAAGCCTTTTTTTTTTTTTCCACGTGCCCTTTATTGTTAATGTTTTCCATTTCTTTCTGAGCTTTCTCTTCCCCCACCCTTTATATTTCAAAAACTTCTGCCTTTGAAGCACAAACCCCAAAACTTCAAATGGGGTAATAAAAGAAGGTGGGAAGGGAAGCTGCAAAAACAAGTAAGAAAAAAAAGGCAACAAAAATAGTGTACCTGAATAGAGTGCCTTCAGGAAGGAGTCATTGTGAACATGAAAAATTACTTCTGGGAGTTTCCCACTATGTTCCTGATTGATGTTCCAGGTTAAGCTGTGGCATTGCTGATTGTTGACTTCCAGGTAGCATTTGCAATACAGAAAGTTACATGTGAAAGGTCTACATGGTAGATAGATTTGGCTGTGAGTCTTTACTGAACAAGGGCCTTAGCATGGCCTTATGCTGAAGTTTTGTGGTGATTGCCAGTGAAGTCTTTTTCTAAATAAGAGGTACACAAATATGAAGTCTTGACCTCTTGAGCTAGTTAAAAGTTCTTGAACATATATCATCATCAGAAGGATGTTAATCCTATTAATGAGAGTTCTGGATGAATTCCAAGTAGTTAATTGCACTGTGTGCAATGTTTTTTTTTTCTGATTAATGAAATGTTGGATTGTATTCTTTGTTTCCACTGTCAGTGTGTTCTTTTACTAACTAATTCCATGAGATAATCCAGAACAGACTTCACTTGAAACAGAAAAGTGTTTGCAAAAAGCAGAATTTGATCAAAATATAAAATTTATTTTTGGCTAGAATTGGTAGTACTGGTAGGCATATAAGGATTTGCTACATGTGGAGCTATGTTGGAGATAAAAGATGAACTGTTATATAAAGGGTTGTGTGAAGGCTGGCATTTTGTTGTAAATAAACAATTTTTCCTTTTTATTAAAAAGAAAAAGATGAGGCTTCATTTTGTGTTTATTGACATAGGATTTATTTCCTAACTGTTGTCACCTTAAACTCTGAAATCATCCTTTTTCATCTTGTTAGTGGAGTCAGTCTTATGTGATTTGACCCCTGAATATGTCTGAAAAGAGATAAAAAACGAAAAAAATCCAACTCACTCTAGGCAGCGACTTTTTGCGACAGTTGAATTTCAATTACATTTGTCATAGTTTTTCTAGCTTGATTTCTCTGTTGCCAGTGCATGCTTTCTCTATGCTTGCATCCATCATTTACTTCTTGATAAACAGCTGTCACTGATGAAAGGATTGTCTGGGGTTTTTATTTTTTATTTTTTTGCTAATTTGCTAGAGATGCTGTCCAAATAGACATAAGAATAAATGCTTAGGCTGCAAACAAATCTGATGTAGTAGCATGCTTCCCAGCAACATGGATTTTACTTCAAGGGTTTCTTTATTTCATAAGCAATCAAAGTCTTCTATTACTCTGCTCTAGCCTTAATTAGTACCATTTTTAGTGTCAGTCAAAACATCTTTTTGGAAATTTTTCTATTTGACCTGCTGAATTTTAGCTTAAAAACTAATGTTTAAATTTTAATGCGTAAATTCATTTGAAGATCAGAGAGTCTGTAATTTACTAAATATGAGAAGGTGTATTAGCAAAATCCTTTCCTTTGGAACAAAACCTAAGCAGATGTTTACTAGTGTGGGAATATGGGCTTCCCATTGGTTGTATTCACCAGTGGGAAACAGGAAATCTTCAGCTCTGAATTTCTGGGGACTTTGTAAGACTGCTGTATTTTTTTTCCATGAATATGTGAATGTTTTATAAAGGTGATGGTCTAAGAAGGAAAACAAGGACTGCATGTAAATTAATCACTACAAAATTTGTCTGTGATAAAAGTGGATTTTTAAGCTTTCTAATGATACACCAGTATGGTTAACACCAATTGCTATTTTAAATCTAATTGTGAACATGCTGTACCTGTGAATAAATTGACATGAACTGTTATTCAAAGAATCATAGGGGTTGGAAAGGTCCTCTGGAGATCATCTAGTCCAACCTCCCTGCTAAAGCAGATTCCCTACAGTAGGCTGCACAGGAAAGTTCTGAGCCTCTCCAAGGGAAGCTTCACAACCTGTCTGGGGAGTTTGTTCCAGTGATTTATCACCCTCGAAATAAAGAAGTTTTACCTTGCATTCCGATGGAGCATCATGTGTTCCAGTTTGTGCCCATTGCCCCTTGTCCTGTTGCTGGGCACAACTGAAAAGAGCCTGGCCCCATCCTCTTGACAGTTGAGGAATTAAAAAAAAATAACAAAACTCACCAAAGATTTTTTTTTTTTTTTATGGATACAGATCTACAGATAATCAGTGTCTTGCTTTGAACTACAGATGTTCTGATAGCTTGCTAGTTTCCTCTAGTTCCTCTTTATTTCTGAACTGACACCTGTGGAATTATTTAAAGTGTTATCTTACTGATGTTTGTAACAAAGAAAGTGATGTGAAAGGGCTGGAAAATGGTACAAATGGCTCTTTCTTTTCTTCTACAGTTTTCTTTCATTCCTTGTGGTAAACTAAAAATATTATGCTATTCTTGGGATGTTTGTTGTGTTCTCTTATAATTTCTTTCAATTTCTGTATGTTTTGGCAGGGGAAAGTCTTCTAGAACTATTACTTTTGAACAATTTAAAGAAGCTCTTCAGGAACTCTCCAAGAAGCGATTTAAAGAAAAAAGTGATGAGGAAGCAATTCAAGAAATATATAAACTAATTGAAGGAAAAGCACCAATTATATCTGGAGTAACGGTATGTTACTGTTCTAATGGATGGATTATTTTAGCTGTATTTTGTTCTACCCTAGCGTTATACTCACCTGCTTCCCTCAGCAGTCCAAATCCAAGTCAGTGTGTCTCTGAGCCTGGAGGCAACAGCTGTACTGAGCAGAGTGAAAACAAAGATTATGTAGTGCGTGATTATTGTGCTGTGGTGTGTATGGCACTGTCATTGTTTCTGCTGGGAATTGTAGTACCACATAGTAATCAGAAAAAATCAAGGAGAGATCTAGTCTGGTTGAAACACAAATGTTTATGAAGAGTGCTGTATCCAAATAAAAAAATAAATTCAGAACCTTGTTAAACAGTTCTATGTTGATGGTAGTTGATGGTGAAATACCAAGAAGAATTAATAAAAAAAAACAAAAAAACAAAAAAACACCTTAAAATCAACTGTATAAATCCCAGAATACCAGAAATCTAGACATAATTATCATTTGGTCTAGTCTTTAGTTTCTTTACTCTCTGTTTGTTGTCTTTTTGGCATGTAAACTTTGATAAGTCTACTAACATTAATAAGTTTTAAACTTGATGTACATAAGTTTGGTTATCCTTCTGAATGTTTAGGTTAGACAGGCTTTTACTTTGTAGTTAATTCAGTAGAAAATAGATTGTTCATTATGATCTTGAATAGTCCTTTCAGTCTAGTTCAGCTGCTTAAAGTTAGTGGTCTCCCTGAGTTTAGTCAGCAAATAATCTTTCTTGAAACAAGTCTTTCTTTTGCACAAATGAGCAGTGAAAATGTCAAGTGGAGAAATCTCTTTTGAGTTGTATAGTTTGTTAGGTTCTACAGGATTTCATCCTATTGCTCTTGTGCTCTATTTGAAATAAGGGGTAGTTTTGATACTTAGTGATGGGCCTTCTTTTTGTCCTTGAATCATTTTAATTCATCAAAATAACTTGTTTTTCTTTCAAGGGGTTCTCCCTCTGAATTGTGCATATTTATTACCTCTGAATTGTGAGGCCTAAGTGAATATGCACTTCTGACTCCTTTGTTTTCTGCATTTCAGCACTTAGGTACTGAAATGAGCAGAGACTGCTAGCATGGGAACTGTTTCCTCCTAAATGAATGGTAGGGTGATTTGAGAACTTACAGGTATGTTGGTGCTGCAGATGTATGCGAATGTGACAGTAGCACAGGGAAAGTGATGTAGAGCTTAATAAAGAATTGTAGAGTCATTTGGGTTGGAAAATACCTTCAAGATCAAGTCCAGCCATCAACCTGACCTTCAGAGTCCTATCATTAAACCACGTTCACACACAAATTCATAGAATGGTTTAGGCTGGAAGACCTTTAAGATCATCTAGTTCCAACCTCCCCTAATACAGGCAGGGACATCTGCCACAAGACTGGATTGCTCAAAGCTCTACCCAGGATGACCTTGAACACCTTCAGGAAGGGGGCATCCGCAGGATCTCAGGGCAACCTGTCCCATTGTCTCACCACTCGCAGTAAAGAATTTCTTCTTAATATCTAGTCTCAATATACCCTCATCTAGTTTAAAGCCATTTCTCCTTGCCTTGTTGCAACATGCCCTTACAGAAGGTTTCTCCCTGTCTTTCCTGTAAACCCCTTCAGGTACTAGAAGGTTGTTTGTAAGGTCCCCCTGGCGCCTTCTTTTGTCCGGGCTTAGGACCACCAATTCTCTCACCCTGTCCCTGTAGGGGGACTGCTCCAGCCCTCTGATCATCTTTGTAGCCCTGCTCTAGACCCACTCCAACAGCTTGATGTCTTGTGGACCCCAGAACAGGATACAGTACTCCAGATAGGGTCTCATGAGAGGAGAGTAGAGGGACAGAATTACCTCCTTTAGCCTGTTGCTCACACTTCTTTTGGTGCAACCCAGGATACAGTTAGCCTTCTGGGCTGCATATGCACATTCCCAGCTCATATTGAATCTTTCATCAACTAACACCCCCAAATCCTTCTCCTCAGAGCTGCTCTCAAGTCATTTTCCATCCAGTGCATATTTTTGCTTGGGATTGCTGCAGGACCTTGCGTTTGTTCTTGTTGAACTTCATGAGGTTGGCATGGACCCACCTCTCATGTTTGTTCAGGTTCTTCTGGATGGCATCCCTTCCCTCTAAAGGAGTCAACCACATCACTCAGCTTGATGTGATCAGCACATTTGCTGAGGGTGTACATGATCCCCATGTCTAATGTTGCCAATAAAGATATTAAAAAGCACTGGTCCCAGCACTAATCCCTGAAGAATGCTGCTCACACTGGTCTCCATTTGGACACTGAGCCACTAAGGCAAGTGGAGAGAGACTGTAAAGATGGCAGAGGCTTATGACTTCTTAGAATCTTGTGGATTTGCTGCACCTCCAGATTTCTAGTTTCAGAGTAGTTATGATGCCCTAAACAGTGGTGAGGGTGAATAAGACCTCCCAGTGCCTGCTGATCCTGAATTTAGTGCTTGTAAAAGGTGAAAAGACCAATAGCTACTTGCATGCAGTGGAGATGCATCTATTGAGGAGAGTGTTAAACTGTAGAGTTACTATAACTTGAAAAAGCAAAGCCATAAGAGTCAGACCAGGTGTGCCTAAGTGATAAACTTGACAGAGGATGGTCTCACTGTTCTGTAAATTTGTGACATGTCTCAAATATCTGTGCATGAAAGCACCTAGCATGGAGAGCAAGCAGGACAAATTATAAATTTGCACAGTTGAAGAACTATGACTTCATTGGAATTCTGGAAGCATAGTGGAAGCTCTTCTGACTAGTGTGTTATGAAGGACGAATAGAGGATCTTCAGAAAAGATGGTGGGGAAAAAGGGGAAGAGGACTTATGCTCAATAGGAAGCTGTAGCCTGACTGCATGGGAATCTGGCTTAGGTCAGATGACAAATGAGTAAAGTGCTTGAAGAGAAGAGAACAGGCCTACACAGGTGATGTTGTAGCAGGCATAAACTACAGACCTAATGATCAAGCAGAGGAGAAAGATAAAGCCGCCTTTAGACAGCTGCAGAAAACCTCACACTCCTTTGTCTTGGCACGCAAAGTTGGTATCAGCCATGCCAAAATGTCTGGGAATAGGCAATCTAAAAGACTTATTCTAGAATGGGGAAAAAAAAAATTAAGACAGTGATCAAGGATTTGCAGAGATGCTCAGTTGAATATGCAGTACACAAACAAAAGGAAGAGTTAGTTAATAACATTGAGTTATAGAATGTCTTAGATTGGAAGGGACCTCAAAGATCATCTAGTTCCAAAACCTCTTGCATTGGACAGTTACCACCCACTTGATCGTATTGCCTGGGGAGCAGATGAACCTGTCTTTGAACACAAGACATTTGTGTTGTGGCATTTACAGCTTTGCTGATCAGTGTGTTCCAGTGCCTTACTGGTCTCTGAGTAGAGAACTTCCACCTAGTATCTAGTATGAATGTTCCCTCCTTTAGTTTAAAACCATTTGCTCTTGTCCCATTATTGTACGATCATGTAAAAAGTCAGTCTCCCTCCTTTTTATGAGCTTCCTTTAAGTATTAGAAGGCTGCAATGAGGTCTTACCTAGACTAGAGCCTTCTCTTCCTCAGGCTGAACAAGTCCAGCTGCCTCAGCTCTTGTTCACTGGAGCTCCACTGCTCTGGTCATCTTTGTGGCCCTCCTCTGGTCCCACTCCACTAGCTCCACATCTTGTGCTGAAGACCCCAGCAATGGGTGTGGTATTCCAGATGGACTTTCACAAAGGCAGAAATCCTCCCTTGCCCTGTTGACCCTCCTTTTTTGCTACAGTCCAGGATACAGTGGGCCTTCTAGCCTGTGCCCACACACATTTACATTAATTTACATTCATTAGGAACTCCAAGCCATTCTCTGTAGTGCTGCTCCCGATGACTTCTCCTGATCCGGACACATGTCTGGGATTGTCCCAGCTCAGATGCAGCACCTTTCACTTGACCTTGTTGAACCTCATTCAGTTCACGTGAAACCGCTTTTTAAGCTTGTCCAGGTCCCATTGGATCTCATCCCTTCTTTCTGTTGTGTCAAGTACATCCCTTATCTTGGTGTCATCAGTAAGCCTACTGGAAGTGTGCTCGATCCTACCACCTCTGTCTTTGATTAAGATGTTGAAAAGCCCTGCTCCCAAGATGGACCCCTGAGGGACAGGACTTGTCACTTGCCTCCGCCTGAACATAGATTTGTTGACCACAACTCTCTGGCTGCAACTGTCCAACCAATTCTATATGGATGAATGTGGAGATTGTGACTGAGCTCACACACAGAAAGGAAGTGTACAGAAGGTGGAAGGAGGGAAAGGCTATGTGGTATGAGTATGGATTATGCATTGGGAACATGATGAGGTAGGCCAAAGTTCAGCTGGAGCTGAGGCTGGAAAGAGTGTTGAAGGGCAAATAAGAAGTTTCTGATAAGTGTGTCATTAGCGAAAGTAAGAGCATGTGTTGATTGGTGGGGATGGGGATCTAGTGACAAGGGACATGGAAAACATGGAGATGCTCAATGCTTTTTTTTTTTGCTTCAGTTTTGACTGGGAGGGCCTAACCTTTGGGGTTCCTGGGTCCCTGGCCTGAAATAGTAACCACAGTAGAAGATGGAATTAGGAATCAGTTCAACAATTAGACACGTGTAGGTCTGTAGGACAAGATGGGTTGCATTCAAGAGTGCTGGAGGAGCTGGCCAGTACCATTGCAGAGCTGCTGTCCATTGTCTTCAAAAGGCCATGGCAATTGGAGAGGTCCATAATAACTGGGAAAAGACAAATATCACACACATCCTTAGATAGGGCTAGCAGGTTATTATATCCAAGTACCTACAGGCCAGAAACCATAACCTCAGTCCCTGTGGAGGCTGTGAAGCAAGTTATGTCAAAAGTACTTTCTAAACATGTGATGGGCAAGGAAAGGATTTGGAGCAGCCAGTGCAACAGGGCCATTCTTTCTACAGGCAAAGAAGTGACGGATCAAATAAGCACTGTGGATAGGGAGTATAGTATACTTTGATGTCAGTAAGACCTCAGAACCAGCTCATTATCATCAAACTGGGGAGATATGGACTAGATAAAGTGGCCCTAAGATGAGTGGGAAAATAGCTGGTCTGTTGGCTTTGGAGATGCAGTCAGTAGTGCAAAGTCCAGCTATCAGCCAGCAGCAGCTTGTGGTGTCTCTCCAGGCAGATGGATGGGACAGAGTGTTCTCTTGGCAAGTTTTCGAAAGACTCCAAACAGGGAGGAGTGGTTAATATGCTGGAGGTCAGTGGCTCCATTCTGTGGTATCTTGGCAGACTGTAGGATCAGGCTGATGGTAAGCTTCATGAAGTTTTGCAGAAGTAAAAGCAATTTCCTGGGCCTGCAATGAATTAACCCTATGTAAGACAATAGTCCAGGGGTCTACAGGTCTTGAAACAGCTTTTCAGGAGAGGAATTGTGGCCATGATGTTGAACAGAAGTCAGCAACAGTCCTTGTACCAAGTGAACTTTTGCAGCAAGAAAGGGTAGCCATATCCAGGCTGCCTGCTGATCCATTGAAATGATGCTACCTTTTTATTTGGCAGCTGTGAGACTGTATCTCAAGTGATGCATCCAGTCTGGGACTCTCCGGTGCAAGAAAGAGATTGATACACTGGAACAAGCCCAGTGCAGAGCCACCACGATGCTTGGGCTGAAGCATGTAATGCATGAGGAGAAGTGGAGCGAACTTGGTGTGTTCAGCTTGGAGAAGGCTCAGGGGGAGATGATATTTCTGTCTCTAGCCACATGACTGGAGGATGTACATTCTGACTTATCTTCTTAAAGTTGGTTGTGGTGGTTGTTTTTTACCTCAGACATGGCCAAATACTGAAGTAAGTTTCCTGGAGAGCTTGTGGAATCTGCATCCTTGAAGGTGTTCAGAGCTTGACTGGTTAAGTTTCTGAGCAAGCTCATTAAAGCCTTGCTGCAAGTGAGAGTTTGCACTGGATACAAGCTCATATATATGCAAATGTTCTTTCCAACCTAAATTTTTCTGTGAATTTAAGAATCTAAATAAATCAAGATCCTGGACTGCTTTGTAAGAAATCTGATAATGATTAGCCTGTGGACATGGAACAGAATTCTAGACCTACCTATCTGAGCAGATAGCTTGCCTTTCAACTTTTTTTCCTCCCCCTGAGGTCTCTTTTTGTCTAAAGCATTAATTGTTCTATAGTTAGACATGAGTAACTTTTATATTGAGAGAAGGGAAAGTCTTTGTGTTGCTGCCACTACTGAACTGTTAAGTAGAGTTTCTGGAAGTGGTCATCATTGTCAGTGAGCTGCATGTGATTATAGATTTATTGTTATTATCAATTGATTTCTTTATTGCACTTAGATCTAATCTAAACGTCTGAAAAACCACTGCTAAAGAAAACTGTGTGCAACAATATGGTACAAAGTATGTAAGTCTTAGAATGCTTGAGAGCTGGAGTCTAGAGTTAGTATTACTGGGGAGGAAAAGAAAGGGTCATTTTTAAATGCTGAATGTGCAACACATGATCTACTACTTTTATGTAGGCATTACACTGCCTTACACTGATGATGTTAGATCAGAGTACTGTTGAACTTACTGATTTGAAATTATTCCTGGAAGTGATACCACATACAAGGTCCACTGGGTAATGAGTTCGTTATCACGTTCTTTTTGCGTGCTGAGAGGAAGAAGCATCTATGAAATCTAGCTTCTTATTTCAAGTTTGATGTGTTCATGAAAACAGGGAAAAGAAAATTGAAAGTCTTGAAATATAAAAAAAAAAAAACAAACAGAAAAAAAAACCAACAAAAACCAACAACAACAACAACAAAAACACCTTCCCTTTGAATAGTTTTTTTATTGGTTGTCATTCTTTACAAAGTTTCTGGATGCTACCAGCAGGTAAAGAATACAGTGACTGAACTGTACTGGTTTCTGAAAAGCCCTGAGCAAGCTCTCAGAAACTCTCTTTTGAGCCTTGCTGTTAGCAAGGGCTTGTGTTGCATCCAGTCTCATATGCAGTTTTCTTCTAGCCTAGGTTATTTTGTGTTTTATAATTTTAAACTGCAAAAATGTCCAGTGACATAGAATCCCTAAACCTCTCTGGGCAAGGTGTTTCTATGCTTAGCCTACCAGTGGTGAAGAATTTTTACTCCATGTGGCAAAAATTCCCATCTAGTTGTAATTTCCCATGTTCCGAATTGTGTCAGTTATCTATTCTTTCCACTTTTTTAGAAAGATATTTTTCTTTCCTCTTACTGTGCACTTTTAAACTGGTCCCACTGTAGACTTTTAAACTTTATTCTGTAACTCCAGTGTTGAAAACAGCAGAAGGGTTTATTCCTTCCTTCCCACCCACTGGAGCTGAACAAACCCTCTTCCCTGAGCTCTTCCCAGTGTGCCACACTCTCCAAGTTCCTCACTGTTTCATCAGCCCTTCTCTGCGAAGTGGGAAAGAGTAGTGAATTGCTAACAAAAGCTATGCAAACGTTTTAAACCACTCAGTCAATTGGTATAAAGACAATTCCTCTTTACTTTCCATTGCTTCTACTGAGACAATGGCCTGTTTTTGTCTTTTCAATGTGACTGTAGTGTGAGGGGAGATTCAGTTGAAAGGGACGGGGAATGGTTATGCATGCCGTTCCTGACTCATCTGGGGTGCTTCCACCAATTTGGAGATTCAGTTAAAAAGCAGCTTTCCAGGAAAATACCTGTGAAAGTACAGGTTATACTGCAGGCCTGTGTTAATGAAAAGAGTTATGTGAGTGAATGGAAGAATGGTTGGTCTTGGAGAACAAATGAGTTGATATTTTGGGAGGTATGCTGACACGTTTGTTTGGTGTTCCAATCAGTTTGCACATTCATTATATTTGAGTTTGTTGTGCAAAATAAAACATTTTTCATAATGAGTTTTAAAAAGGTAAAGAGGTAAAAAGTTTATGTACACATGTATCTTTTGTGGTATGCCCACTTTGTGGTTAACTCGATGTGCAAATAGAAGAAAAATGAAGGCTTCTGTAAGCTCCAAGGAAAAAGGGAAGTTGCTCCATGTAGTTTATTGCCTCTAGAAAAGTATAACTAGATTATGTAACTTACTGTAGATAGTAAGTAGTTCCAGCAGTTGGTGATCAGGAGCAGAATTGCTATATGATGAGACAGAATCATTTGTCTGTGAATAATAG